>JAAVTG010000171.1:0-26437 GCA_011947345.1 Phytophthora quininea
CAAATGGACGACGAATCCAAAGCCCGACATGCCATCGAGCGCGTCCAAACCAGTATACGGCTGTGAAATCCTGATACAGCGTCTCCAGCTTGGGGTCCAGGAAAAAGCGCGTGTATTTGTTGAACACTTGCGGGTCGGGCTTCACCAGAACGGCATCGATATACTCCACGGTAGCGTCATCCACATCGAGCAAATGTGCACCTATGTCATCGTCACTGCTTGACCGAGTGCGACTTTTCTTTTCACGTTTGTTTTTCCTTCTTCGTCGCTCTCTCGGTGTTCTTTCCTGAAAGCGTCGCCCTCTTCAGGACGAAAGCCACCTCCACTAGGCATTTCCACGCGGTGTTCTCCATTCTCCCCTGTATGACTCGACGACGAGCCCGACACTACTGGAAGTGTGGGTGTGCAAAGCCTACCTTCTTCAGTCCAGCTCTCGCGCTTTCTGTCTTTAGGACTCGGCGATAAATTGTGGTATGGATCCTGTTTGGTCTCGTTCAGGACTGATCCAGTTGCAGTCTCTGCACCCTGAGATGCTGAAGGTATCATGTTGCTTTGACTGCTACTAGAACCGTCATTAGTGACAGCCACGGACGCCGCCCGAGGCAGCGGAGCGTCTGATGCTGGCGGCGTGACGCTGCTGTCTGTCTCGGAGGACCCTCGAGGACCTGCTGGCTGCGACTTGCGGCGTGAAACCTCCTCGTAGACGCGTTCCATCCGGTGTTTGGCCTCGTCTCGGTCTTGGTCCTGTATCCTCCTGGAGAGACAACGTCCTGGGTGGCGATGAGCGTCCTAGTCTTGGACCTGGAGAAGTTTCTGCTGCGTTGCTGACGGCGATCAAAGGCGGAGGAGAGAGAGGAGACGAAGGCGCAGCTCCGGACGAAGCGGCGACCTCCTCCTCAGCCTCCTGCCGCCGGTGGTCGGCTAGCAGCGCGGCCAGCGCTCTTCCTCGCCATTATTGCGAGCGGTGGACTGTCTTTCTATGAAACCCGAATTTCGGCCAATGGAGAGGAGGTAAACATTTTTCTCGGTTCGCTGTGGAACACGAACGAAGACCGAGCGTCTGCATGAAGAAACCGCGGCAGCTACTACCAGCGCCATGAAGCAGTGCTATCTAGGCCATGCGTAGCTGTCTGCACGGCCAGCTAGACCATCAAGCAGTCCCTATTGCTGTTCCGACTCTTCGCATCTTTTCATCCAATCATGCTTCCTTGTCAAATCGTTCGACCAATCACCAGCCTATCCCGAAGCGCTCCAAAACCAAACAGTTCCTCAAGTACGTGTCCGGCATGAAGGCGGCGAAGGCGACAACCAATGCGTCCCCATGGACGCTCAACCCCGTGCGCTTCATGCAGCTGGCACTAGCCGCCACGATGCTGCTGTCCGTGTCCTACATGTGGGAGTTCACGGCGCAGAGTGTAGCCCCGGGACGGAGGAGATCGAAGCCGCAAACGCCAAAGACGCCGCCGCCAAACTGGTCGAGGCGGCTGACGCCGCGCTGGCTGTCCAGAGAGACCGCGTACAGGCCCACACGCAGTACGTGGTCAAAGGCTTCGAAGAGGCACACAAGTTCGTGCGCGAGTACGATGTGGCCACCATGGGACCGCTGTTCATCATGTTCATGGCCGACATGGACGCCAACGGAACCTACTGGTTTCCGCCTTGCCATCAGGTGAAGGATGCAATACTAGAAGGCTTCAAGCGCGCTCCGAGAGGCTCTAGACTCGTGGAAATCCGTGTGGGACCGCAGGACTACTGGAACGACCTCGCCAACCCGTTCCGACAGAACCAGTTGTTCTACGTGGACTACCTGCCGACGCTCATGCGGTACGACGGCGGCGGCAACTCGTCGCATTTACTAGCGGGGCCGAACGCCCTGAATCAGGATCTACTGGACGTGGTCTTCCAAGTGAACAAGCCGGCGGCGGGGAAGCCAATGGGGAACCGCGTCGTGCACATGACCAACATGCAGCAGGTCATGGACTTCCTGGCGGGGTACAACTACTCGTATCCGCTCTTCATGTTCTTCGTGTCGGGCGTGCACTCGTTCAACGGCAGGTTGTGGTGCCCGTTCTGCGATAAGGCCGAGGTGCCGGTCATGCACTATTTCAACTACACGGCGGCGGCGGACGCCGTTCTGCTGCGCATCGTGGTGGCGCGCGAGCCCCGCCAGTGGTTTGACGAAGACAACGACTTTGTCGGCCCCGAGTTCAGCGAGAAGGTCGTGGAGTTCGACGGCGTGCCGTACCTCGGCTACGTCGGCAAGAACGCGACCACCAACAAGATCAAGCTGACCGAGTTTGTTGCTGGAGCCGACCAGCACGACAAGCTGCGGGAGTTTCTAAGACAGAAGGCCCCTAGTGGAGCTGCAGCCCCAGCATCCTAGTACAATATTGACTCGGTAACTTGAGCGAACTTCCAATTACCTAGTATATAACCTATTCAAAGAGGTTAAACGCATAAAAGAGACAAATAACCGCCTTCGCCGCCACCAGCCATTGCAGCACTTGACATCCCTACGCAGCAGCCATGGCCATGATGAAGCGACGACGCGAGAGCGAGAGCGGCGCGCAGGCGGACGCGGCCGAGGAGGCCAAGAAGCAGAAGCTGGCGACGGCGGGCGGCAGCAAGTACGTGAACAAGCAGCGCGTGCTGGTCTTCTCGTCGCGGGGCATCACGACGCGCTACCGGCACCTGCTGGACGACTTCCGCAAGCTGCTGCCGCACCACAAGCGCGAGGTCAAGCTGGACGCCAAGGATACGCTGCACGTGGTAAACGAGATCGCCGAGATCAAGGGCTGCAACACCACCATCTTCCTCGAGGCCCGCAAGCGCCAGGACCTGTACATGTGGGTCAGCCGCGTCGGCACCGGCCCCAGCGCCAAGTTCCTCGTGCAGAATGGTACGCTCTCATTGCGGAACGATGGCAATCATTGTGACACTAACGTAATGCTTCCATTGCAGTGCACACGATGGACGAACTCAAGATGACGGGCAATGCTTTGGCCGGATCGCGGCCTCTGCTGACCTTCGACAAGGCCTTCGACGAGGAGCCGCATCTCCAGGTGGTCAAGAAGCTGTTCGTACAGGTGTGGGGCACGCCCAAGGCCCACCCCAAGAGCAAGCCGTTCATCGACCGCGTCATGAGCTTCTACTACGCGGACGGCAAGGTCTGGTGCCGCAACTACCAGCTGGCCGATGACGCCGACACCAAGAAGCTGGAGCAGGCGGCGCTGCACCGCGGCGAGGACCTGGTGCAGCTCATTGAGATCGGCCCGCGCTTCGTCATCACGCCCATCCGCATCTTCGACGGCAGCTTCGGCGGCCAGACGCTGTACCAGAACGAGCACTACGTATCCCCGAACGAGCACCGCCGCGACGCCAAGGCCGACAAGCGCGAGCGCTACATCTCGCGCAAGTCGGCGCAGGAGCAGCGCACCGAGCGAGCCCCGGAGCGGGAGATGCCCGAGGACCAGTTCGCCGACGTGTTTGCCGGCGCCAAGCAGTAGAAGAACTGTCGTTGTGGACACTTTGCAGGACAAGGACGATATTGTCCACTTTGACTAACTTTATAGACTTTTTGCACTTCAACCTCAATTCCGGTTTTTGTCCAATCATATCTTTATCTAACCTATATAGATTGTTTTTTACTGAGTCCGTAACGGTCAAGAGCGACACTTGAGGCATGAAGGCGTTCTCGGTGTGGCGCAATGGGGACAGCAAGGGCTCGAACGACGCCGTGACGGAGCTGCAGCAGGTCATCCTAAAGAAGGATCTGATGATCCTGAACCTGCAGACCCAGCTAGACGCCTACCTCAACAAGTTCGGGCCTCTGCCGGCCGATGTACTCGAGAAACTGCAAGCTTCGGACATTGCAATGGACGAGGCTACCGCCAGGAGAAGCAGCGAGTTGCCCAAGAATTCCAAAATACTGACTGAAAATCTCGTTAATCTAGGGGCTACGGAGAGCCCCCGGAGCCAAAGAGGGCTTAAGCGATCCGACAGCCCCAGAAGAGCGGTATCCCCTAGAACAAGACCTAAAGAAACAGAAGAAACAGGGGGAAACGGTGCTGTGAAATGCTATTCCAGCAAAAATGTGGTGCTGGACTTTGTGGAGGACTCGCCGATGTTCAGGAGACAGTTGGAAGGCTTCGAGGAGTCTATCACTGGCCTTCGTGCTCTGTTGAAGGAGCTGGTAAGTCATTCAAAGGAATACGCCGCTGCAGGGAAGAGCTTTGGACAAGAGGAGACGGCGCTGGCGGACGAGCTGGTGCAGCGTAAGTATGCACGAGCGATCTTCTCGACCAGCTGTCCAGAACTGGGGAGTCTGTCGGAGCTCTTTGGAGAGATGCACGACACGCTGGCTCAGGTGCAGAGTTCGCGAGTGAGTATGCTGCTAGGTGTGGAGTCGCTGCTGAGTCGGTCGATCCAGCAGTTCTCGGAGAAGGAACTGCTGAAAGAAGCAGGAGAACTAGGCAAGGAAGTCACACGACTGGGAGACGAGTACGAATCGCTGCTTGGCAAGCTCTTGAGCAAGTCTAGGCAGCCTGGGCAGACTTCAAATGGCGTAGGAACGCCTACTGCTGGCGGAGATTCATTTGCACTTGGATTGGGGAGTCCTGCACTACCGACGGGGAGCTATCTCGGAAGCAACGGGCTTGGTATCGGAGAGTTTGGCATTACAGGAACGCCACCAGCGTCTGCAGTTGCAAACGGCCAAGGCAGCAGCATGAATTTAACTAGCCCTGATCCGAGTTCGATGGGAAGCGGAAATGACAGGCATCAACGCGCTCTGGAGCGAGAGGTGGTGACTGCTCGACGCCGATTTGAACTGGCGCGCTTTGATTTGGTTCGGTACATGAACCGCGTGGACAGCTTGAAGAAGTTTGTTCTTGTGGAGTGCTTCAATTCCATTATGTACGCGCAGTTAGGACACTTCCACGCATGCCACGAGCTCATCAAGTCGATCGAACCCACTCTCCGTAACCGCCAGGAGATGATGCAAATCTCCCGGAAGGATTTCGAGCAGGACGACATCATGTGGACGTCACAACGGGAGCTTCTTGATAAGAGGCTATCGCAGGACGTGGATATCGTCTGCGCGAACTACGGATCGGGCGACTTTACTCCTCCAGCAGGCTTTACTTTGAGTGTCGAAACCAGTATCCCAAATGAGCCATTCCCATCGCTCGAGCTACCTGTGGAAGTCATTTCGATAGACACTTGGAGTAGCCGACAGACCGTCGCCACTTCGTCCGGCGATGTTGCCAAGCAAGGCTATCTGTTTGTCCGCAACTCAATTTTCCCAGCGAGGAGTTGGAAACGGCGCTGGTTCCAAATCCATGCCGGGAAGCTTTTCCAGACTACGTCTCGTAGCGGTGTCGGGAAGCATCCTACTGAGAGTAGTCTTACTCTAGTATGCGACCTCCTATTAGCTCGTGTGCGTGAACTTGAAGGCTCCAGTTTGCCGTTTTGCTTCGAAGTCATTGATGCGAACCGAGCAAAGCTTTACCTACAGGCTGCAAGCGCTCGGGACATGGCAGAATGGATCGAAGCTGCACGGCGCAGCACGGAAAGCGCCTTAGAGAAACAAAACCATCGCCAAGAGGTTCACCCAGAGCAACAATCGGTCATTGATGAACTCACGAAAGCAAATCCGTGCTGTGCAGATTGCGGCCAGCAGCCAGCCGAGTGGGTATCGATTAATATTGGCTGTCTACTGTGCATTGAATGTTCAGGGATCCACCGAAGTCTCGGGGTACACGAGTCCAAGGTTCGATCGCTGGCGCTGGACTCGTGGGATATGTCGTTGTTGACTCTTCTCCGCGACAAGCTTGGTAACGTCGTTGTAAACGCAGTCTGGGAGCACACGATCCCTGACGGCTGGACGAAACCAGAGCCGACGACGTCACGAGACGAGAAGTCTCGCTTCATCAAGGCCAAGTATCACTTCCATGGTTTTGCCGAGCCTGACTCGGTTCTCCATTCGCTGGAGGACGACGACAGCGCCTTAAAGCAAGAACTGGCTACGCGATTTATCGCTGGAGCTGCCAAAGGAAAGCTTACCGAACTGATGTGGTGTCTAGCACATGGCGTGGACGTGAACGTGCGGGCTGGTGAATATCAGGAGACAGCACTTCATGCGAGTGCAGGAATTGGCGACACAATGTGCTGTGAGTACCTTGTGCTGAACGGAGCTAGCTTGGCGTTGACTGACAAACGTGGGAGACTTCCATACGACGCTGCAAAACTGGCGGCTTCGAGAACATCAAGCTTACATTAATGCAGAAGATGAGTCTGGAGCAGTACCAGTCCTAGAGACAATTGACTGAAAAATGTGCTTGCTGGTCAATTATCACGCAAGCTTATGGTTGAATATCTTTGCTAACGATCTAGTGTTCATCCAGACGGAACAATCTTACTCGTCGGACGCCCTGAGCGGGGTCGAGGAGAAAGCTGCGAAGGTAATTCTATCGCAGCGTCCTCTGCATTTTGAAATCCCATCGGAATGGTCGAAGCTTTTCTGAGAAGTATTGCTTCAGCGTCCGGGGCACTCGCTTTACCCGAGAGGTACGTAACGGGATTGTACTCGACGAGACTCCGACCTGATAGTGTGGGGCGAGGTGAAGACCACGACGGGGTCGGAACCCTGGCGAATGCCTCGGGCGAAGGTGAACCGATATCACTATCCCCGCTAGTGATGGCGAGCAGCATATCACTATCCGGGCTCTGAGCTGGTTCCTGCTTAAAACTTCCAGGGCTACCCAAGACAGGAACACCGTTGCTTGCGTCTGGACTGGAATCGTGGGTGTCGGTATTGGCATCGGAAGATCTCGTTGCCTCGGCCTCTGCTGCCGCCTTCCTTGCGGCTTGCTGTTGCGTAGATTTCTCCCTGACGTGAATCATGAACTCGACAAACTCGACGATGTCGATTTGCCCACTGCCGTCTTCGTCCACCACGTCCATCATTTCTTTGAGCTCTTCGTACGTCGGGTACTTGCCGATTGCCGCCAACCCAGTACGTAGTTCGGCCTCTTCGACTGACCCACTGCCGTCCAGATCAAGCATGTGAAACACCTGCATGTAGGACGCCACAACTTTGCTGTCGATGTTGTGTTGCACTCGTAGCGCCTCCACTCGACGCAGTAATTCCTTTTCAGCCTCCATTTCCTGGGTAGCTTCCTCCATACTTGTGGTCACCACACCGATGAAAAGAGTGATCAACACCATGGCTCCCAACACGATGAAGGAGCAGAAGTAAACTACTGCCAGAAAGCCAAACGCCTGCGGCTTGCACGTGTATCCCTCGGAAATGTAGTTGTCGTAGCCGTAGAGATCGCAGCCGTAGTAATTGATGTACAACACGTCGCTCCAACCGTCCATCGTAGCAATCTGAAAGAGCGACAGCATGGCGAAGTGAAGGTATTGGAAATGAAACGGGTCATTGTCGGCGAAGAGCATATTGCCCACTATTCCAAACACGTAGAAGCACAGCAGCAGAATCAAGCCAATGTAGCCGATAGAGCCCACACCTTTGAGTAAAGCCGACACGATAACCTGCAGCTGTGGGAATGCTCGCACCAGTTTCAGTACTCGCAAAAGTCGTAGCAATCGCAACATGGTCAACATACCACCGGTGCCTCGAGTGAAGCTGCCGATCACAATGGTGAAGTCGAACACGTTCCATCCTGTACGGAAGTACATCCACGGCTCAAGACCCTCCGAGAGGATCTTCAAAATTACCTCGGCAGTGAATACCGCGAGGATAGCCGTATCAATCCCATTTAGTACGTTACCGATCACGTCGGTCACTTCAGGAGCAGACTGGAGCCCCACCATAACGCCGGCCAGGATGATCACACCCGTGACGAAGAGAGAGAACTTTGGGTGCTCCACGATTTTTCTGCCAAGTTGGAAAGCATGATGTACAGGCCTTTCAGAGTGTGCGAGTCAACAGGCCCGTGGTTCAAAATGTCCGTCAAGTCGCAGTCGTCCCAAGTCTGCATAAGCACTTCGCGCATCTTCTGGCGCTCCTTTCGCTCCGCTGCAGTCATTTTCCCGCCCTTAAGGTCTTGCTGATCTTCCACAACCCCTTGTGCTCGCTTTTCGCTGCTTCAAGAGCGCGGGCTTCCGCCTCAAGAGCTCGAGCGCGAGCCTTTTCCGCTCGCTTCTTAGCCTCAACTTCCTCTTGCATCTTCTTCATGTGCTCCATGCTCTGCGTCATACTCATGGTGATGGCACCAATGAAGAGCGAGAGCATGACAAAAGCCGAGATGATGATGAAGGTGACGAAATACAGCGCGGCCATCACCTGGTTCACCATTCGTTGCGAGGCTAACGAGCTGTCGGTCACATTGGCGCCATACACTCTGGTGACGTTGCAATATTCAAAGCTCGCGGCGGCGGCCGGGTCTTGCGAATAATAGCCGCCATCATAGCGATCACATCCGAAGTAGTTGATATTCATGATCTGTACAACAGCATCAAAACTAGCAATTAGTTTCGAGTAATCCTTGCAGACACGACAACAATAAACTTTGTGGACGTACGGCTGACCAATTCTCCAGTGTACTCATTCGGAAGAGGGTGACCATGGCGATCGGCACACTGCGGAAGTGGAAAGTGTCGTTGTCTTGCCAAGCGTAGAGACCCGAGATAGCGTAGAGGTAAAACACGAGGAAGAGCAGCAGCATAATGTAACCGATGGATTTCAGACCGCCGATCAGCCCCATGACGATCATGTATAGCTGCGGGACACGCTTGACAAGCTTCATGATACGCATCAGTCGCAGCATTCGCAGAATGGCAATGCTGCTGCCTCCCAATGCCGAGCCCCAGATCGGAAGACTCATCACGATGATGGCAAAGTCGAAGCAGTTCCAGCGCATCTCCTTGCCAAGGAAAAACCTCCACGGATGAAGTCCTTCGGCGAGGATCTTAATACTCGCCTCGAGGATGAAGACGGCGAGAACGAAGAAGTCCATGTCGTTCAAAATGATGCTCTCGGCTAGCACCGGATACGTCTGCAAGCCGACGGAGAGCGACGCCCAGGAAATACACAGCATGACGGCCGAATTGAACCAAACACTGTTGAGCGTACTAATGGCGAGGTTGGACAGTCGGACGTAGCACAACTTGATCCCTGTAAGCCCCGTCAACGGGATGTGTTTGAGTACGTTGCTATCTTCTTCCTCGGAATTCTCATTCTCTTTACTTGCGTTGGTTTGATCACTTGACGGTGCGGCATCGGCGATCGTTGCGTTCGTCTGTTGCTGCGGTTGATTGTCAATCTCGACACCTTCACTAGGAACAGTCGACACTTCTCCGTCGTACTGTTCTTCGTCCTCCAGACCACGCGCTACGTTCCAGTTGCTGGCTTCCTGTTCTCGCTTGGCATTCGCCACCTTCCGTTGAGCCGCAGCTCTGGCCGCGAACATTGTGCTACCGGTTTATCGACCAAACGCAGCTTTTTCACTACCACGACAACCCGCTTCAAGTGCAATCACTTTCCAGCAGGAAGGAGGTTGCCGGCCAAGGCAGACGTTAAATGCCAATGTGCCATGCAGCTCAAAATAAAATGGGGCGGTTTTCAGATTGTTTCGCGGCATTTTGAGCAGGGGTGTCATTCCATTTGGCTGCTTCCATCACAGCCACAGTTTATACTTTACCTCACCTTCTTTCGGTAAAAGTAAACACTTCTTGTCCCTAGCTAGCTAACCGTTTAAATGGCGACCGTGTGGCTGATCATGTCAAAGTCGAGAAGTACTTTCTCCTCAGCTGGGTCGACTTGGCTATCTGTAAGACTTGCAGCGGAGCTGTGTCGACTCAACACGGACAGCTTCATGTACGAGTTTGAGTGCGACGGATCCACAGACAGCGACGGTCGCAGGATCTTGGAGCCCAAACGGCCAGCTTCACCCTGACTGCTGACTGCCACCGTTGCGCGAGGGTTGACGGACTTGTGGTCAACTTGGTTTTGCTCGTCGGGCGACGGGATCCGAAAGAGTTGGTCGAGGTCAAGGTTGTGCTTGACGTTGGAACCACGCTTGAAATACGTGACCGACAACCCTCGCTGCTCGGACGCCGACAATCGTGACTGCTCCTCGTCCGACCAGTTCACTGTCGACGAATTGAGGGATAGCATCTTGGAGACCTGCTCGGTGAATTTGTTAAGCCGTTTGTCGATTGCGCGAAGTCCCATGACGCATCGCACGCAGAATTTGGTCTGGCAGATGACAGACTCGGTCGGCCTGCAGCCTGCGTCTTCTTGCACCCCCGCCCCAGGCACCGAGCGCATGACGAAGCACGTCCTGCAGACCACGTCGCCGCAGAGTCGGCAGTGGTGTCGTCGTCGATACATAAAGTTGAAACGACGACTGCAGACCGTGCAGATTGGTCGACTCTCGTCGGGCACCCAGTTCTGCTGCGGGGCTAGCGATTGCTTAGCGATGTTCCGCGAATCGATCACGATCGAGACGTCGTTGAGGATGGCCATGTTAAGTCGGTACTGGGCGTTTGCGATGATCGACGAGTCGTTCGCTTCGCTCGCGCCCATGACGAAGATTTCGGACGTCACCTTTGGGGTGTCCGAGGTCGGGATCACCAGCATGGTGCGCTTCATCCGCACCCGCATCACCTTGACATCCGATAGGTCGGGACACTCGGGGACATCCACCGACGCCATCGCTACGAAACCGATCTCGTGGCCGTTCGTGTCGACGGTGTAGCCCACCATCTCGATGAAGCAGTAGTCGCGCTTTCCGGCGAACGAGTTCTCGACGAGCCACTTGATACCGAGATAGCTGTCCTCGGTGGCACGAACCGATCGGAGCACGGCGGCGTCCGTCACGATCGGGGACAGTAGTCGCTGCTGCTGCAAAAGTCGGACGAGTTGGAGGCGTGGTAGGCGTCGACGATGTCTCGGTAGTGGCCTTGCACTTGCCCAACCGTACGAAAGGACTTCAGCGGTGGGTGGGGGTCGAGTTGGTCGTGTCGATTGCTAGTGCCGCCCACCGTACGACGCGAAAACGAGAGCCGTCCGAAGCGTCCGCGACCGATAGCACTGCTATGAGACCTCGTCGCCCAGCCGCTCGCCCCGACACTGATGCGGTCGTTGACGTTGCACGCAGTGGCGCGGGTGCTTCGGGTCAACGTGGTCGCCCACCCTGATGTCGAGTTGAACGAGTCGACGCCGTTGGTCTTGAACGTTTTGAGGCGACCAAGCGAGGCGACCAACTTCCACTCCGAATCCATTGCGTTGCCCCTCGAGAGCTGCGCTGAGCGAGCCAGGACGGCGTCCTGCACTTGCTGCTTCATCCTACTCTCGAGCTTGGCAGTTTGTGCCCGGGTCAGCGACACCGGTGCAAACGTTGAGCTGGACGCAACCATCGGAGGTGTACTTCGACGCGAAGCGCGAAAGTTGGGAAATGGTGCTCCAATGTGGACACTGGACTGCCAACCGAACCCGAGGCGGTGTGTGCCCCTGGAGTCTGAGACAGCGGCATGTCGCCCAGCCGGCTGGGAGGCTTCATGTGGTCTGTCAGCCAGGGGATGACAGATGCCTCGAGTTGACTTTTCCAAGCAGCCACACAGCAGATCTGGCTACCTGGTATCCGTTGACGATCAAGGAGTCGGAAGCAGTGGGACGTTTACTTCATAGCAACTTGGACTCGTCAAGAGCGAGTTTTGAATGATGATGGGGAAAATTCGCGTGATTCAAGAGAACCTGTTGGCTATATCGTCGAGATTCGCGACGATGTGAAGTCAAGTGGCGGTACGACCGACGTCTCCAAGACTGGAGACACCAGGTTGCACTGCGACAAACGACGCTTTCCATTGTCGAGACCTCGATTCTAAGGCTACGAAGGCCAGTGTCCTGGTCGAAGGCGCGTCGTGCAGCCCTTCCACGGGTGCTGTCCCGATCGCGTATCGGATCTCGATGAGTCCTTGTTCGAAAATGTTGTGGTGCTCGCTTCAAGTCTGGTCGGTCCTGGAAGATGTGGCGACTGCTCGCTTTCGTGCGGCACGAAAATCTACCTGGGCGAGCGTGGGGCTTAATAAACGGGCGTTGCTAGTTAGCGAGACGTTCGACTTCTCCGCTCTGCCAACGACAGATCTCCAAAGAGCTGTGAACTGAACGTTCAGAACACAAACCGAAAGCGCCGTGCACTGATGCAAAGGACGTTGCGAATAAGAGTCAAAGGGATCTACTACGGGAGGCTAGCCTCCGTCGGCAATGATTGAGACGTTGTTGACAAGAGCGATCGATTGCGCTGCAGAATTCATTGGGCGTTGAGAATATCTCGCTGCCGAGATCCCGGCAGCTTGGTCTGCGACGCCAAGCGAGTTTCTGGGGCCCTCAACCGTTTTCAAACGCAAATGTAGTAAGTAGCAGCACAACACGTGGAAGTCGCGAACACTTCAAAAGATATTCCCATTTTCGGAACTCGAGCCAAGACTGGCGACCTTTGACTGTATAGTTGGCGAGGGAACGACCAGCCACAGTCTCTGCTCTTCGATGAGTTCGTTCGAGGTCTCCAAGGCCGCGTCCTCCGGCTCGCGCGTGGCGGCGCTCGGCAAGCGCCCGCAGCTCTTGCACCGCAGCTCCGACCCTGAGTTCAGCGACGGCGAGCTCGACGGTTCGACCAGTTCATACATTCCACAATCGTTAGTAAAAATCTGACCTTTTATATGATGTTACTGTAGATGCTGTGGATATGGGCGAACACGCCGTCTGGGCCAATCTAGAAGAGCCCATCTACCAGGAGAAGGACGTGGAAATCTTCCGACCTCCCCAAAGGGACTGCAGTCTACCAGTCTACTACGCCAAAGGCTGGCTGCCGTTCTCGGCCGATACTTTGTTTAACACGTTGATGGACGCTCGGTACCGCAAAATCTGGGACGCCAATGTCCATCAAGTGCATGCTGTGGAGCACCAACACACCAGCGACGTCATGTACTTCGCCATGAACTTGCCCTGGCCATTCGCCAACCGAGACTACGTCTATAGGAGAAGAGTTAAGTTTTATCCCGACCAGAATGCTTTTGTGGTCATTTGCCATGCAGCGCACCATGCCGACGCACCGGTAAATAACGTACGGGTGAGGGTGGAGACGAGCACGTTGCGGATGTGTATCCGCAGCGTCTCGACATCGAAAGACGCGTGTGATTTCCACGTCGAGTATGAAGACGATACGAATTTCAGTATCCCTAATTATATGATCAACTTGCTGCTTCGGACGATGATGGCGTCGTTCATGACGGAGCTGCGGAAGGCTTGCCACGGGTACGCGAACTACTGCAAGACGTTGAATGATGAAGGCGTTAAGGGTATCCCATCCCAAGTTGTGCGGCAACGAAGTATAGCGGCGGCAGCTGTTCTAGCAGCCTCCACGAGTTCTAATGGCACCATTGGAGCGTCTTTGACTGAAGAGAGGAAGCCGGTGAGCTCTCCACGAAGAAGTATGTTCTTCAAGACCAAGAAGAAGCGGAAGCCTGGACTGGTGCGTCTACAGTCTGACGACCACAGCAGCATGAGCGACGAGTGGGATTTCGAGGACACCCGTCAAAGCGAACCGCCTTCTACCAGAGGAGTGAGGTCGTCAACCATTCGCCGATCCGTTTCCACGGATGTTATCCCCAGCAGTGGTCTGGTTGATGGCAGCGACGTTGAATCACTGGACAGTTTCGACTCCAACGCCCTTCGACCTGCGTCCGAGTTTGCCTACCGCCCCACCACTCGAGAAACGCTGACGAATGGATCGCAAACAGCTCTTGACGACGACTTTGCGATCGTGTTCCGCAAGCAGAAAATTGGGCTGCACCTGGAGACTGATCTTTTCTCAAACAAAGTACTTGTGGCATTCTGTGAAAAGGACAGCGAAGCGACGTCTTGCAGCCAGCAGATCGAACCAGGATTCTTGGTGACGTCGATGAATGGAGTTTCTGTGAGTGATTTTAAGTTTACAGACATCCTCGGTGAGATCCAACGAGCGTCACGCCCACTAACGCTCGGCTTTACACATCCAGACCGGGAGAAACCACAGCGCTACCAACGCTTTAAAGAGCCGCAGAACGTGCTGAAATGTCTTGTATCTCGAGACGATAACGATCTACTGCGTGCGCTGCGTCCGTTGGACGAGGATGCAGCGATCAGCGCTGTGTTGAATTGCGACTTTGTTGCACCAATTGCGCCGCCGGCGTCTCCTAAAGCGAAGCTGACCGGTAGCAGCAGTAATGGGGCAATACCTGACTCGTCAGTTGCACAGAGCTCGACCCCCACGCTGCGAACTTCAGTGTCCTTGCCGCCTCTGCTCGATACCGACCGTGTTATTGTTCCTGCAGGCTATTTGGTCTACGAAATCGACGATAGTTATGTTCTTGATGTGCCATTCGCCGAGATCGCCCACTTGCTGCGTCGTAGCAGTGATGTTTGCGTCGTTACGTTTAAAGCGGCTGTGGCAGTCGTAGGTGGAGGCAAGCGGGAGTCGCACAAAATCACGAGACATTTGTCTGGGGTTTTCAAGAAGAAGAAGAAGCGAAGGGCATCCGATGCAAGTACACTCTCAGGCTCATCGAAAGGTTGGGGAAGCGGACGTGGGATACCGTCGCTGAACGAAAGCTCTGAAAGCGATACGCTAAATGCGACCGACGGATCCCCTGCCGACCTTTGTCTTGTAGATTACTCGTCCGTCACCGTCACAGCGTCGAACATCGACTGGGTTTGGAAGCACGTGAAGCTGCTGAAAGGCACTGAGCGCATCTTTTCCGTAGCTCTTTTGATTGATCGTCTCGAGGCGTTCTTAGCTGACACTAGCAGTACCAACAAGATTATTGCCGCAGCTAAAACCAAAGCGCTTCGGGCGATGCACGATGAA
The DNA here is from genome assembly GCA_011947345.1 of Phytophthora quininea. Taxonomy (NCBI): domain Eukaryota; phylum Oomycota; class Peronosporomycetes; order Peronosporales; family Peronosporaceae; genus Phytophthora; species Phytophthora quininea. Next base: position 14,874 of record JAAVTG010000171.1, read on the forward strand.
CGGGACGTTATCGACCGGATTAAAGAACGTCGCGACCACGGCGTCAAGGCGCTAAAAGAGTTTAGTAGTAAGGAGGGTAACGACGAGTGGCAGTTTGGGCAAACGATGCTGGGTGTCACCACTTCCTGGAAACCTGGCGAAGAGGATTCCGTCTGGATTAAGCTCGAAGGCGTCATTGAAGGCGTCGATATCTTCAATACCGTCTCGGTAATCCGAGAAGTGGATCTCTACAGCGTATGGACGCCCTTTTGCTCGCAGTCTCTGCTATTACAAAGCATGGGGTTTGTGGAGTTAGCGGCGTACTTGACGATCTCCTCGCCGTTTATAAATCGCGACGCTATTATCCGAGCTTTCGGTATCAATGCTGTCTATGAGAGTCGTTGCCTGCTGCTGCTGGGCGGATCTGTAGAGGAATCGGCAGTTAAGAGCTCCATCCCGATCCCGAAGCTGCAGGGATGGAACGCTGATCGCATGATCATCCGAGGGTTTCGTGCAATGATTGAGCCTGTTACGCGCACAACGGCGCGGACTTGTATCGTGGCCAACATCGATCCGAATTGCGCGCTTCCGAAAACTGTACTGAACTTTGGGATCAAGAAGATGGCTGGTATCTTGCTGTATCTTATCCGTAAGGAGTCCGAGAAGATTGAGCATGATCACAAGAAAGAGTCGACAAGCAACGAACACCTTCGACGTATCACCAGCGACCCCAGCGGGTTCTACGCGTGGCTGAAGCCCATCGTCGACAAGTACTTCCTCGACTTGAGCAACGGTAATGTTGGCCAACCTCTCTCGTTGACGACTGACGGACATCTCGATGGGGAGTGACCGAGAACGGTAGTCCCAGGAGCGACTACAAAGGCTCGCGGACTGGTAGCCCACGCCTCGCCAAACGGCGGAGCACGAGTCGCATCGCTGCGTTCAACCGTCACGCCGCTGGATCGCCATCGCCCACGCGACAGTCCACCAACACGAACTCCTCGTCCTACAAGCGCGTCTGGAGCGACTACCTGCATGACTTTGCGATCTGGCCGTACATCTTGCTATTTATCTTCGCCAAGACGTCTGCAGACCTGTCGCTACTGCAAGCCTGTACGGTCAAGTTCCTGTTTACTTGCATCTGCACGTGGCTGGTTGTTCCTGGTGCATTTCCTCGATCCACTCGGCAGTGGAAACGTGCACGCAACGAACTGGAGCCTCTGCGTCGTCAGTGTGTTGTACTCGCCGCCATTTGCGACGTCGTGAGCTCTTGGGCACTTCGGACGTGGGTCCGTTGGGTGCACTGCTACCTCTTGACGCTATTCCAAGGCTCTGCTGCTACAACGCTCTGCTTCTCTCGCTCTGCGCCAGAGATCCGTGAAGCAGAGCAGCTCTACATGATGCTCGTCTGCTTTACGTACGCCACGGCGGTCGTCGTCGTGCAGATTGCAGTCAACATCTAAAGTAAACTGAACCGCCAAAATTGCTGACGCACTTGCAGTTTTATCAGTTGTTATTTCGTTTTTCCACCAATCCCATCGCTTCGTGGCTCCTCATCTGGTCACTCGGCCTTTTACGTGATGGGGCAGACGGATGCGCCTTCCGCGCGGGGGCTGACGCCCATGCGCTTCATGCAGCTCGCGCTGGCCACCACCGTGCTCTTCTCTGTCGCCTACATGTACCAGTTCGTGAGTGTGAGCGTGTCGCTGCGCTCGGGAGGCGACTCGGAGGACGAAGACAGCGGCGGCATGGTCCGCAACCGAGTACTGGGCCATTCGGTGCTGCACTTGCAGGGCTTCGAGGCCGGCTACAAGTTCGTCAGCGAGTACGACGTGGAGGCCCAGGGGCCGCTCTACATCCTCTTCATGAGTGACGCCGACGACGACGGCAAGTACTGGTGTCCGGACTGCGAGCGGGCCAAGAAGCCAGTCATGGACGCCTTCAACCGCGCCCCGAGAGGCTCCCGACTCGTGGAAATCAGAGTCGGACCCCAGTCTTACTGGGCCGACTACATGAACGAGTTCCGACAGAACCAACTGTTCTATCTGGACCACATCCCCACACTCATGAGATACGAAGGGGAGGCAACTCCTCGACCATGTTAACCGAGTCTTTCTGTACCGACGAAGCTCTACTGGACTACACGTTCCGGGTGAACAAGCCTCTGGCTGGAGAGCCCAATAAGAATAAGGTCATCACCATGTACTCGCCGGGAGAAGTCATCGACTACTTGGGGACGTACGACAGCACGTACCCGTTGTTTTTGTTCTTCGTGTCCGGATACCATTCCTTCAATGGACGACTGTGGTGTCCCTACTGTGATAGAGCGGATGTGGCGGTCATGCATTACTACAACTACACAGCGCCGGATAATGCCATCATGGTGCGGGTTATGGTCGCAGACACCTACAAGAAGTGGAAGAAGAAAAAGAACCCGTTCAAACTGCCAGAGTTCCAGGAGAAGGTGGCGCCGGTGAGGGAGTGCCGTTCCTTGGCTTCGTGAAGAAGGACGTGGCTGCCAACAAGGTTAACGTGCACCAGTTCATGCCGGACTACCCGGAGACAGGGAAGCTGCAGACGTTCTTCAAGAACAAACCGCGGACGGCGAGGCCTACCTAAGTCGGTGCGTGAGGAGATCCATGTGGCTTTGCTTGATCGTTGGGTCTGTGTATGGTCTGTCAGCGCGCTTTGGTTCTTGAAGGTAGAGCATCATTTGTCAATTAACGAGTGCTTAACACTTTGTCCTTCGTCCAGCAAGTTATTTGATCGGATTCCACGTCTTGTTTGTCTTGCCATGCAGATCCAAGCCAAGGACCGTGCTATACCCGTCGCTTTTAGACTGCTGTGAACTCAGCCACGTGAGTTCTACTCGTTTCGTTGGCCGTCAATGAAGACTGACAGTCTTCTGCGTGCTACAGATCGATGAATTGTCGAGTTCAATTTTTTAAAGTGTTTCGATGACAAAGAAGATCAACTCGTGGATTGTCTGGGGATTTACTGTGGAAGAACTGTTGCCTTTTCTGCGGAGCGCCGAGACCTGTGTGGAAGGCGCAAATAAGTTGGAATCTGGTCGACATTGAGTGCATCTCGGGACGCTAGCGATGGTTGAATGGTTTTGTCGATCCGAGTCCATACTCTAGAAGAGCTTGTGGTGATCCGAGGACAGCTCCTGGTGAGTCCCTGATTTTGTGCTGTTGTCGGTACAACTTCGTAAAGTTTACTTTGTGTTGTGGTGAGACCGGTAGTGGTTGGATCGATCAGCTGCTTGGGCTCGTCGCGGCTCGGTAACAGCATGAATGTCCTTCGACCGCAAGAGTATGTGCCCACCACCCACCCAAACGTTCGACGTTGCCTAGCGTTTTTGATGTCCTGCTTCGTGATGTCGGCTTTCAGCTCGTCGCCGCCATTCGTTGCTCTGCCAGACTCTGCTCCGTTCCATGCGGCACTTAGGAGTTTGTGTCCCTGTCGGCTGCATGTTGCGTCAATTTTCCATCACGTGTGCTGCATCGAGCACTTCGCAGTCCAGGCTCACAGTGCTGCTACAGCAAACCCTCATCAGTTTGATGCCAACAACCCACCAGTTGATACTCTTCGTCATTGCAGCACTACTAAAGAAATGAACTTGTGAATTCGTGAGGTGCAGAGTCGTTGAGGTGTAGGATGTGGTCTGATCTTGCAGTGTTGAATCGTGCGGTCCCGCGTGCAGGCCATGTGGTGGAGCAGCAACCGACGGTCTCCCGGCGAGCGAATGACCCCTTGGTCTCGGAGCAACTTGCTACTGACGTCGGCAGCAGTGGTGATGGTCTTGTACTGCGTCGTCATGGCTCGAGTGCACATGACAGGGCAAATGCTGCATCGAACGCAAGTGACAGCGAGAGCCGAAGGATCTGCGAGCACTGCGATGAGAGGGACAGTATCTGCCTTAAAGAGCATGGGCGCGTGGAAGGAACAACATACGAAGAAGGAGGCAGTGGAAGTGGTTCAGACTCCACTGCTGCACGGATCTGCGTTGGTCAGCCCGTCTTGGCTCCTCAATAACCTTCAAGAGGACCTGCTGGTGCTGGATTGCAACCCCTCGACATCTACCGACAAGGTCACATACCCCGGGCACTTCCATTCGTGATGGCTTCGACACTGCTCAAGGACCAGACGCCCAAGGCCACCGGAGTCGTTAGCATCGACGAGTTCGAGGACATTGTGAGCTCTCTGAAGATACCCAAGGACGCTACCGTCGTGTTCTACGACGACAGCAAGAGTCTTAAGGCAGTTCGCATGTGGTGGGTCTTCCGTCACTACGGATTCCCAGTGGAGAGACTCAAAGTGCTGGATGGTGGCTTGAAGCGCTGGGTAGCCGACGGCAACAACATGACAAATGGGGACGCAGTACCGATCCAGTCGCCAACAGAACTGTGGACTAATGTGAAGGACACGCACAAGTTGGTGGGTCTGAACGTCGTACAGCAAGCGATTGCCGACGGAGCAACTCAATTCGTCGATGGCCGCACCCCAGACGAATACAACGGCAAAGACCACGATGGCAATGCACGAGCAGGCCATATCCCTGGAGCTGTGAATTTCAACTGGCTGGATGCTATCAATGTGGACACTGGTCGCTTCAAACCCAAGGACGAACTCGAAGCAATCATCGACCAACTCCACATGGACAAGTCCCTACCTGTGATCACCTACTGCCAACGAGCGATCCGTGGAGCTCATGTGGCATTTACACTGGAACGGGTCCTTGGTTTTAAGAACGTCCGAGTCTACGAGAACTCGATGCTGCAGTATCTCAATCGAAATGACACCCAAGTCGAATAAGAAATGACAAAGTTGCCCATCATTCCAACATATCAATTTCAATTTTGACAATAATGGCGAGCAGAAGTCGACGCCATCACCACGTGCGTCTGTGGCTCCGTCGCAACCTGTGGCTGGTGGCTGCATCCACTCTGGTGGTGCTCTACTGCGTCTTCATGGTGCGCACCACCATGTGGGCGCGTGCGTTCAATGCGCAGGAGCAGCAGGCAGAAGCCAACCAAATATCGGAGAGTAAGGCCATGAAGGACGCACTGGCTGCAGTGAGGGGCATGGGCGCTCTTAAAGGAGGTAACGCAAGACAGAAAGCCGAGGAGCAGGCGGAACAAGCAGCGGAGAACGGCAGGGAGCAACTGGTCAAAGGAGACGGCGAGCAGGAGGCGGTGGGGAGGCGGAAGCGAACAACAAGCACCCGGAAGCCACTACGAAGCCTCGATTGAGACCAGGACAGACAGAAGACACGGTGGCTTTTGATGACAAGATTCCGTTAGGTGCAGACGTGCCGGTGGTAGGCGCTACAGTGGAGGACGACGTTCTTACAGAGGAGAAGGCCGACAAGGACAAGTGGACGGCGTTTGACGACTTGCCGGTGGCTGACGACTTGCCAATGGCTGGGGAGAAGGCAGAGGAGTGACGACTGGCAGTGCCTTGGGAGTGCCTGAGAACACGGCGATGAAGCCTATGACGGCTGCAGTGAAGACGAACGACAGTAAGAATCACTTATGGACAGGGGTGGATAAACTGCCAGTAGCTAAGGACGCAGACAACTCGACCATACCTATCCAAGCTCCTGGCGTAGCGGACGGCGTTCTTGTAGGTGGAAACAAGCAGCAACAGTTTACAACGAGGCGGTTTGACGAGTCTAGACTTGTGCTGCAGAAGTCTTACGGGAACGTGCCGTTCAAGAAGCGACACGACATTATCGCAGGTTATAACGCTACTTTGGAGTACCTGCAGAACTATACCAAGTCTGCTGATTCAAAAGAAGAATTGTTCCTGTTTTTCACGTGCGGAGACGGTCAAGGTGGCGAAGGCGACTGGACTCCGCACTGCGACCAAGCTCGCGAGAAAGTGTACTCCACATTCGCCAAGTCTCCTTCCGCCAATCGACTTGTTACCATCTACACGGGGAGTCGAGACTACTGGAAAGGAGGCAACGAGTTCACAGACGACGATGATATTCGTCTGAAGGCCATTCCTACTGTCATGCGATGGGACGGAGGTGTATTTGGATCGCTGCGTTCAACGTGGGGGTGTTGGTTGGACAGTCGGTGCTATCCGAGCCATTGCTGCGATATCTCTTCCGTAATGCCGATAAAGAAGACAAACTTCTGTCACATCCGAACGTACAGACGAAGGAAATCGTGACGCTGAGAGGATACGCTCAGTACCGAACCTTCATGGAGACTTACGCTCGTGGAGGAACGCCATATCCAATGTTCTTGATGATGGTGTCAGGTCGGTTGCAGCGCAACAAACGTCTTTGGTGTCCGTGGTGTCGACAATCGGAGATGCCTGTGGAGTACGCCTTCTATGCCTACGCACCTGTTAATGCCAAGTTGGTGCTGGTGGAGACTTACGACAAGTACTCGGAGTGGAGAAATCCCGACAATGAATTCAAAAAGGACCCGCAGCTAGCAATGAAAGGCGTCCCGTGGTTCTACCGCGTGTTCCCAGGTCCTCCTGGCGAGCCATTCACGTATCAACGGGTCAAGCAAAAGTTTTACGTGCTGGAGGCGTTGAAAATCGCCTTCGAAGGCTCGAGACGCTAACGCCACGTTGAAGCGGAATAAGATGACGGGGTACTGTACCATACCCGGTTTTGGCCGAAATGTAAAGACGTGGCAGAGTACTAGTACGTGGCTTTAGCGGAGACCGAGGCTGTATCAACGCGATGGGGATGGCGAAGACTGGAGGACGGCGCCACGCTGGAGGCCAAGCGCGTCGACGGCGATGGATGCTGGTGGCGGGTGGAGGCTTAACGCTCTACTGTCTATTCCTGTTGCAAGTGCGGCTCTGGTCTGCCGTGGAGGTCGCGGACCTGCGCTCGAACACCATCAACGCGGACAGCAAACCAGTGACGCTCAAGCCACAGACAGACACGGAGGAACTGATTGCGACACGGAGAGAGCAAGAGGAGGAGGAGAAGAGGAGGAGGAGGAATGAACAGGTAGCAGTCACCAGTCAACCATTGGCGGTGACTACGAGTGAGCAGCAGCGACTGCGTGGTGGTGAGGTGGTGGCCACTCCTGCTGTGGCTGTTTACACTACACACAAGCCTACGCAGGCAGCGGTTGCTATTGCTCGGACTCCTCAAGCTCCTGCGATTCCCATCCCAACGACCAAACCAGTTCGCAAGTTTGCTGATCGACACGATGTAGTCTCCGGTTACGACGCTGCTATGAGATACCTCGCCAACTATAAGACCCCTGAAGGCTCAGATGAGCAGACCTTCTTGTTCTTTACGTGCGGAGACGAGCAAGGTAAGGAAACAACTTGGAGACGCTCGTGTGTGGACGCGTCGAAGCTCATTTACGACGTCTTCGCCAAGTCTCCGTCGCGCAATCGCCTCGTGACGATCCATGCTGGCGACAAGAAGTATTGGTCGTCCTCGAACGCTTTCTTCCAGGACGGAGACTTGCGAGTCAAGACAGTCCCTTCGATCATGCAATGGCATGGAGGCGGGGCCGGAGCCAAGCGAGCGACGAGCGGCATGATCATCGACGAGAACTTGCTGTACGAGCCGCTGCTGCGCTACTTGTTTAAGAATGAAGATGTTGCAGACCCGCTGCTAGCTCCGTCCACTGTTGCTACCAAGGAGATCGTGCTGCTCAAGGGATACGACGCCTTCCGATCGTATTTTAACAGCATGGTGGCCGGCACGTCTCCTCTTCCCGAAGGCCCCATGTTCCTGTTCATGGTGGCAGGCCGCATCCCAGCCAACGACCGGCCGTGGTGTCCGTACTGCCGCTACTCGGAGATCTCGGTCGAATACGCGTTCAAGGCGTTCGCTCCGGAAGGCGCTCGCCTCGTGAAGGTGGAGACAGAAGAGTCGTACGGCATGTGGAAGAACCCCAAGAACGACTGGAAGAACAAAGCCACCGACCTGATGATCCGCGGCGTGCCGTGGATGTACCGCGCCAGTCTGGACGCCGGCGCGCACCAATTCAACTTCGAGCGTCTGCACGAACGCTTCGACAAGCCTGATAACTTACGAGGCGTCTTCCAAGGCTGGAAGAACCCCATGTAGACCTCTAAAACAAACAAATACTTAGAGGCAACGTGTAGCAGTTTGCGGTGGTGTCTTCGTCACCATCGCCGCCACAATCATCGGCCACCTGTTTTTCCAGGCATTGCTACAGTCAGGTGGCAGTCTCGAACCGTCCACAGCGCTCCTCGATGGCAACGCCTCGCTACGGACGCGACCGGCAACGGCCCCACCGCCTCGGCGTCCCCGGCCCGAAGCGCAGCAACCCCTGGTACTTGCTGGCGGGCGGCTTCGCGGTGGTCTACCTGCTGTTCCTCGTGCGCTGGGACTTTGGAGACCCGTCGAAACTCGCCGGCTCGGCTCCCACCGAGCAGCTCAGCAACCTCCGCAAGGTGTCGACGCCCAATGGACTGGGTGACGGAGCTCTGGACGTGGAGATGGCAGCGGAACAGGAGCAGCAGCTCAAGGAGGCCGAGCGAGCGAGGCAGATCCCCATCAAAGTGGTGCTGCAGACCCCAAAGACCGAGACGGAGAAGCCGATGGCTGAGGCGCTGCAGGACAAGATTCGGGCTGCCCAGGACCTGGAAGGGCGCGTACCGGGGATGCCCGTGGTGACGGAGAGACAAGAGCAAGCGGTGACGGAGCAGGTCAAGACACCGACGATTGCAAGTACAGCGGCGGTGATTCCTGTTGCGGAAGGCGTTGGCGCGCCTGGACTGGACCACAATCCGATAGCTACTACAGCACCTGAAGCTGCTACTGCTGCGGCTGCAGTGGTGCCTGTAGTAGAAGAAATGAACGCTCCATTGCTGGTGCAGCCAAAGGAGCAGTACATGCCGTTGGAGCAGAGACACAAAATCTTGTCTGGGTACCAAGCGACGACCAGGTTCATGGAGAACTACCAGCGCAAGGACGACGAGACGGTCTTCTTGTTCTTCGTCTGCAGCGACGAGCAGTTCCAATCGAACGATTGGTCTGAGGAGTGTGTCGAGGCCAAGAAGCGCGTGTATGACGTCTTCTCCAAGTCTCCGAATCGCAACCGACTCGTGACGATTTACGCGGGCTCGCAGAAGTACTGGAAGTACCAGAACGACTTCTATGATGACCCGGATCTGCGAGTTAAGGGAGTGCCGTGCTTGATGCAGTGGGAGGCTCATAATGGCCGCACCTCTGGCATGCTCGTGCAGAAGAGTCTGTACGACGAGCCGTTCCTGCGCTACCTGTTCAAGAACATGGACCAGCCGGACGTGCTCTTCTCGGCTGAAGCTGCTAGAAGCAAGCAGGTCACAACCATCAATGGCTATCAGGCCTATCTGGACACCATGGACAAGTTTAAGCGAGAGGAAAACCCTGGCGCCACGTTCCTCATGATGGTGTCGGGTCGCTTCCGCAACAACAACCGGCCGTGGTGTCCGTACTGCCGGTACTCGGAGCTGCCGGTCGAGTACGCGTTTTACAAGTACGCGCCGATGAATGCGCGGATGATCCGTGTGGAAGTTACCGACTCGTACTCGGAGTGGAAACACCGCAACGAGTTTAGTCGCGACCCAGACCTGCAGATGAAAATTGTTCCCATCATGTTCGCGATCGAGCAAGTGCCAGCAGCCTCGTCGAACGGCTCGAAATCGATCAAGTACACGACACACAAGGTGCGTTACGATGAACTGGCCACGCTGCGGGAACTCTTCACAAGTTTCAAGTAAACAACTTCTGCAGATACTAGTGCATGTTTCAAGACTAATAGACCACACTTTGTGCTTGTATTTTCTAACGGATGTGAAGACGTTCATCGTCTTCTGCTGTTTGTGCCGCTGATATCGGACACTGCTCGGTCTTCTTGTCGTCGACGGATCGACAGTCTCTCCTTGGCCGTCTCGGACATTTGGTCGACGATTCCTCGCTCGCCAAGGAAGCCCAAGTACCTTGTGAAAGTGAGTCCGAGGAATTCCTCAAGCAGTCTCAGAGCTACGCTGATCTCACAGGTGTCGTTGTTCGGCAGCACGCACACATGTTGCCGCAGACTTCGCAGAGTGAGTAGGATCATGGCCACAAAGTCCTGGAATCGACATTTCCGTTCGTCGATCATGTCGTCCTCTGGAAATGCCGACGACGAGCTGGAGAAGAGGTGCGAGCCCCACAGATGTCTCGGTGGGAACGCCGTGTCCAAGATGGAGGACAAAACGTTCTCGCAGATCGGACATCTCGGCTGACGACGTCGCTTGCCACGGCTAAAGTGCTTGATGAGCAGCTGGCGCAGTGCCCGGAACTCGGAGAACCGACGCAAGACGCTCCACTTCTGCTGACCAAAGTGGATCTCGACTTCGTAGAAGACGACGCCGTCTTCGATACGTTCGACGTGCTGCCCAGTCACACGAGCAGAGATGTAGTCCGAGTACTCTGCTTCTTCCCGGAATAATTGAATGTCTTCGGCGCTTTCACGCAATAGGACGGAGCTGGTTCTGGGCGTCGATCGAGTCGACGGTTGTTGTTCTCCTGACATGCTGCTTCGTCGAGGTAGCGAGGCTGCCGGTGGTTGGGAGCGGAGAAGAGCGACGCGAACGTGTTGCGTCGGAGGTGGAGTCGACTCTCACTCGGGACTTGGGTCAGTAAATTTCGAGCTGAAAGACTGCACCGCCAAAGTAGTCTCGGAATTCGTCCACTCTTTTCATCACGAGCCTCGCTGTTTGTCGGCATAGCGAAGACTGACTGCCTCAGAGCTTCTTCTATCGAGCTACAAGTCGAGGCAGTCGACCGCATGTGCGAACACCCCACGTCACTATCTCTCATGGCTTTCCACAACACCCCAAAGCACTTGTGGTGTCGGGCGCCAACTGGGAAATGGCAGCTACTTGCTGGTAAGTCCGCAAGCTTTTCAGAGAAGACAGGTCCCGGATTCCGACGCTACCAGCTGAACTGCTGGGCACTGCTGCATCGCACATTTTTTTCGAGGACTATACAGCCGAGCAAACTTGGTGTGTCGAGGGAGTGAAGGCTGCAGACGCCGCGAATAGCAAAGTAGGCCCCGCGCAGGATCCCATTCGAACACCATTGTCGACGAAGAGGCCGCGAGCCGCGGACACTTCGCGACAAAATAGCCGTGCCGAACAGCTCGGAAGCAAGTTGAGAGCGATGGCAGTGGTCTTTGAAACATTGAAACGCTCTGGTGCCATACTCTCAGTCTGACGATCTCTTTCCTGTCCCTGACAAACGAATTGAATAGCTGTTGCAGCGCTGTCGTGCCGATGGCAAGACAGACCGTGCAGCTTGTTGACTGCACTGCCAATCGCTCCACCAAATACTCGATCTCCATGAGGTCAGCTCGGGAAACGGATCCCCTCGGCCAAGATCGAAAGAAGTTATTGCTCCCTCATTGCTTCACCACCACGGCAAAAGGCCGTCGAGCGTTAGGTGGCGCAAAATCTCCAAGTCATTGCCATACCAAACTCGTAGAGACACCAACTCAACGGTGTGCCACAATGGCCATCGATGCAATGGGAGTTGCAGTAGCGCAGCCATCTCATAATCGTCTGCAAGTCCATTCTACGCACGAGTAGGCTCGCGA
>JAAVTG010000172.1:0-67301 GCA_011947345.1 Phytophthora quininea
CCGGAATTGGTAACATGTTTCCTGGCCCAATTGTAGCTCCTCGAGCGAGATATTGGCACTGATCAGAGGCAAAACCTGGGGAGATGCTGGCAGACAGTGAAGTTAGCGGCGTTGACGTGCTGTCTACTGAATAACTTCGCGTATGACGTGGCGATTGAGCTTTGGGCGATGGAGTCACAGAGAAATCCATCGATAATGAAAGTTTGCGCACTGGTGAAGGAGGTGCTGCTGAGAAATCCCGTCGCAGTTCCTTTTCGGCTAGAGCGCGACACACACGCTGTTCGCATACCGACATTGCCAAAATGAAGTCAGAGAATTCCCACTGCTCTTCAAGGTTGAGCGGCTCAAGTTCTGGTAGTTGATACAATTGAGACGAAAACCCTTTCCAAGTTGAGAAGATGAACTGCAGTTGGTTTGGTAAGGACTGAGGCCGAGTAGATGTTTCCCTCGCCCCACCAACACAATTTCTAACGCCGCTGGGCTCATCCTGCGTACGTACAAGTGGATATAGCGCTGTCGTCGTTCTTTTGAAGCTTCTTTGCCTCCTTGTCACTCCCATTCCCACTTTGGTGCCACCACTGCTTCGACCTCATTTCGTTGGTAACATTCTTTCCTTTGGTTTGGTGCTGCTCCAGAACGCAGCGGAAAGCGTACCACCACATCTCACGAAACCACAGCTTGGATTTGCATTGTTTGTCGCCAGTAAAAGTTAGTTTGACGAGATCTTCACTGACCGGAAGCAAACAATTAGTAGATAATTCTACTGTTGGTGGTTCCTGACGGTCTCGATCGATACAGGACGGACGGTAACGCAGCATCCGCGAACGTTTCAAATGAGTCAGCACGTGCTCCAGCTCGGCCAAGATCGCAGCTATCTGAGAAAATCGAATTTGAGTTCAATTTCCTCCGTCACGATGTCGAAAGCTGCTAGAACCGGCCAACTCTCTTCAGGTTTTCGTCCAAGCTCAAGTTTTATCCAGACCACACGAACAAAGATCAGCTCTCGACGGGGATCTCTCGTAAAAGGTTTCCTCGCGTGGTCTCGAAAATTGGCCAAGGAATCGTGAACATCGAGTGGAGGAGACTCATTATCCGTCACAGCAGCCTCTGCTTGAGCATCCGACAGCTGGACCCAGAATGCCTCCGCATTGAGATCGGCGTAAAGTGAAGCATTTTCAAGAGTGAGCAGCTTGGACGTGACACCGTCGGATGATTTGGGATACACAACACCAGGCTGCTGCCTTCGGTGTAAAATTTGCTCGTCCAGCTCTCGAGGAGCGAATCGAATCAACTATAAAAAAATATTAGACTCTAATGGGAAGGAAGACAAGGGATGCTTACCGGAGTGTTGAGACCGTAAGCCACGAGCGCACCATTGTGTTCACTCTGTTACCACACACAACCATGACCTGATTCAGAGTTAGCTTTTTTAATCAAAACATCTTGTTTACTTTCCTCAACGCGGAAATGGATCCGTTCCAGTTGGATTGTCATGTCGGTCCCGGCAGCCTTGATGCGACTCTGCAACATGAGCATTTCAGTCAAAACGCTTTTTTCCAAAGACTTACTTCTTCGTATACGCACTGAGATCCATTTCACAGGGGACATCACCGACGTAGTTCCTGTTTTTGGAGTTAAGAAGCTTTGCCATATTGCAATGACGAGTTCTTTGGCGTAGCGTAGGAGAAGTTCATTCCCCCAGTCCACTTGCTTAGGGCGCAGCACCAGACACATGTCATTGATGGTAACGTCCAGAGGCCACCCAGCCACAGCCCCTAGAAGGCCCTCGACTTTGACATGGCCCACGTAACCAGCAGCCAGCTCGAAAGGAAGCTGCAGTGCATTCACGAGCTATAACAATCACATAGCATTAGCTGCTTCCTGGGGGCGAAAATCAATGCCACGCACAGATGTTTTCAAGAAGACGTCGCTCAGCTTGAAGTGACTGGGTTCTGCGCACGATGCTTTACTGTCAGCATTGAAACAAAACATCTAGATGCTTTCGTGAACCTACCGAACAGATCTCCGTGGTAGAACGACACGTTTTGCTCTGGTACCTCCACAAACAATTCGCCTAAGACGTGCTGCAACACCTCCAAGATCATAACGTCTCTTCAAGATCGTAATGTAGCCATCTGTAGATTTTCAACCAAATATTCACACGAGATTACAAATAATAGAGGACCTATGAACCACCACCACAAACAAATATTCACTGGGCAGACATAGAAGCATTTTTTCTTCGTGGTAGCATCGTGCATGGCCTTAACTACTCTGTTGTTTTAACTCAGTCAGTTCCTTGTAGGCCCTCTGTCACATCAGTTGTCTCCCACCCGAAATTGACGCCCCCAACGTCCACTGCATCTTCTTTGGCTTTAGTTCCTCAACAAAAGCTCGCTTCTGACCCAAGCGTTCCCTCAGTTCTTTGAGTTCCGTTCCAAACTGTTGCAACTTCTGCTGCTGCTTGTCAAACCACTCCCCTGTTTTCGTAACTTCCACGACAGGAGCATCGTCTGTGCCATTGGCTTGTGTCTCGAAAGAAGCATTGCCTACTTTAGCATGAACCCATTTCGCAGCACAATTCCGTGCATCTTGCAGGTTCGTAAATCGCTGCACACATGATGGTGTCTTCATCGAGGCAGCTGGTCCTCGCATGATCGTTTCGACTTGGACGTTATCTGGGAATTGGGTCTGGGGCATTTCCCACGAAAATGGTTTGTCAAGAGAGGAAATTTGCTTCGTTAATCACTCACAACGACTCCCAAGAGCAGTCGAAAACTCGACCGCCTTTTCATCCGATTCATCCAAAGAGACCGAGTACTTCAAGAACTCTTCGATCACGTGGCACAGTAAACCGGGTTCATCATTCTTAAACCTCGTCGCCACATTCTCAAATACGATTTTGTCCTCGGATGCGACCACCCATTTCCAAAGAAGCCCGCCCCACTTTGAGCAGCACAAGATAGTATCACTTACCGTATAACCTATGTCTTAGAGCGCACCCAAGGACCACCAAGTTGTGTTGTTGTAGGAAATGCTAAGGAAAGTACAGGTGCAATGCAGTGCCAAACATTTCTCAATCCAGCTGTAAATTAACGTCTCTCCCAACCACTGGCTGCCGCCTCGATGACCACCGTCAGTGTCGGACTGACGGCGAAAGTCGATTGAGGGGAGCTTACGCTCTAGCAGGGTTGTCGCCTTCGTGGTTAATGCCCCGTCCGATGCGAAGAGGTACGATGTAGTATCTACTGTTGCGCTGGTGCTGCTTCCCTACTAATAAATGGTTGTTGTGTTGATGAACAGGTCCCCATGCCTACTGCAGTAGCTCAACGGAAGAGCACCCGACTCCCACGTAGGTGAAGGTTCGATTCCTTTCTGCAGTGACGATGACCGCAAGGGCAGGCTAAAGTGCAGACACCAAGGGTGGAAGAGGCGTTCAAGTGTCGAGACGTTTAAGGGGCGCAAGTGTCGATACCGAACCGTTGCAGTGGACAGTCACCCAGATTTAGAGCGCACAGGTATACACGGTAACACGAAAGATTTTGCGGTCTTTATTCGTCATCATTGTCTTCCTTTTGCAGCTCCTCGATATCGTTTCTGGGGTCTACCGCTTCAATAGGAATGTCCAAGTCTTGCAGCAAGCGTATCAGCAATTGCCAGTCCGGCTCGGCGGTCTCCGACGGTGCCATGCTTGCGGCTTGAGCGTCAGCAATTCGTGCTCCCTTGAAGTCATTCACGATCGTCGTAGTCGCTAGCCCAGCCCACGCCGATTTGATCCAGCCGATGACGTCCTTGCGCTGAGGAGACGCCATCTTGAAGCGACTCGAGGGTTCCAGGTGGCGCACTTGGTGGAGCAGGAAGTCCACCCAACTCTTTCGGAGCTGATCCTTCAGGGGCTTGTTCCAGGCAACATCAGCGGGCCGGCACGTGTAGGTATATCCTGGCGGAATGCACATGAGGTGGACGTTGATACAGCGCGCAAATATCAAGACGTCCTCTCGCCAGTGCCCTGAGAAATCGTCCCATAGAAGAAGAATGGGTTCGTGCATGTTGGTACGCCGGCCAAAGTGGTAGCTGAGGAAGGCGATCGACAGCTCGCTGTTCCACCAGCCAGCTTGATTGCTGTAAATCTGCACACCTGTCTGCAGCGGGCACACTTCACCCCATATCTTGCGCCCAACCCCGTGACGCAGCACCTTGTTGTCCCGCGCTGTTTCCTCAACTGTAGACGGCTTTGTCTTGAAGACCAAGAAGGGCTCGGTTTTGAAGCCATCGCTTCGTCCGAGCAGCATCACAGTCACACGCTCCTTGCTCTTGCCTGCACACTTCACCCAGATCGTTTTTGCGCCCCGGCTGCCAATGGTAGAAGCAGGAATATACTCGTAGTTGACAGCTGAGAAAGGTTAGTTAGAAAGGTTATATCACAGCGTTTAAAGTTGACAGCCATCAGCACTTACCCGTTTGGTCTGCGTTGTACACGGTAGTGATCTTAAACTCCTGCATCTTCGTGCGCACCGCCGCAGCAAACTCTGCTGCCACAATCTCCGCGTCCTTAGTGTGGTCTGGCCTGCACGCGTGCGGCGCCGGATTGAGAGCTTGTGGCGCCGCAAGAAGTGCTTGCGCCAGCACCACGACGCTTTAAACGTTCCTGGAGCCCCACCCAACGTTCTGTAGATCTCGATTGCTTGTAGTTTTAGCATTAGACTCGTCACAGGCACCCCATCGCGGCGTAGGTCGTTAATCCAGGCTACAAGGTGCTCCTCACTCAGGGTAGACAGTGTGGTGCCCATGCCTTTCGGCGGGCGCGTGAGTGCTCTCGAGCTCCGCTGGCACATTTGGCCTCAATGACCTCACGCACAGCCTTCCAAGAGTAAACTTGACGTTTTTTGGCTTTAATCTTGTCGCTTGTCACTTCTGGAAAAAGTTAGCAATAGTTTGGGCCATAGAAGATTGATCTAAAAGCGTAGAACATGGAGCTTGTAAGCATAAGACACTCCAACCCGTTTAAATTGCTTCGGTTTGGCTCCTTTGCCTTTGACGCGAGGCCGCCCTACCGGCGCCATTGGTACCTGGAA
Source organism: Phytophthora quininea (assembly GCA_011947345.1). Classification (NCBI taxonomy): domain Eukaryota; phylum Oomycota; class Peronosporomycetes; order Peronosporales; family Peronosporaceae; genus Phytophthora; species Phytophthora quininea. Next base: position 5,076 of record JAAVTG010000172.1, read on the forward strand.
AATGTGGAAATGATAGCTGAACTAAACTCGTGGGGATAGCGGCGCTGAATTTGGCGCCAAAACACAAAATCGGTTGGTTGTGCATGACGCTCGAAGATATATACTACCAAAAGTATGTATTTTACCGGTGTGCTTTATGATATATCGCGCGAGATAGCAATGACAGCCCAAGCATTGATTGGCTAATTGAAGGTGAGACTTATGATATGTGGCCGCTCTAAGACATAGGTTATACGGTGACTGCACAGCACCTTCCATAGCCCCTTAACCCCTTGAGCCCGAAGGCGTGGATCTTACAAGATAACGGGCATTCCTTAACGTGGACCATACATGTTAAGGGATATTATACTTTCTTGTTGTATTGACCCTTACAAACCTCAAGTCAAGGAGGGGTAGGCGATGTATCCTAGCTTTCCCAATGGTCAACATAGACAGCCCTGTTAGAAAGTCCATTTGCAGATCAAACTGGCATATAACATATGCATTTTGTGGAAGAGAGCGCCCCGCCACTCAAATTCTTGCCTCACTTCCAGATTTTTCCGCTCGGCCACAGAATCTGACGCTGCCACACAAAATGGCGTTCCAAGCTCGCTGGCGCGAGCTGAAGAAGGATGGCTGGACCTCCAAGCGGCCCAAAGGTCTTTCAGTCGACTTCACGTATCTGAAGCCCGGCAAGACAGTGAAGGACATCGAAGGAGAAGACGTTTTCGTTGGCGAGGAAGCACTGATGAAGTATTTGAACAAGATTGACCTTGGTAATTCTGCGTACTGTATTGGTGGTTGTCAGTTATACTTACTGATCGTGTTATTTGAGCAGATGCGCTGCGGGCGAAAAAGAAGGCACGGCGCGAAGGATCCGCTCATGCCGCGCGACGTCGAAATGTTGCAAAAGCTACGAAAGGCAGAACATCCGTGGCAGAACGTACGTATATTTCACGCTGAATGGTTCGTATGGGGTTTATCCTAATCCTTGTGTACTTGTGTTTTAGCTTGCCGCGTCGACAAACTGGTCGAGAGCCTGCCACATGTCGGTACGCCACCCCGGACGCACCAATCCTTGACTCCCGCATCGTCTTCAGAGCCTGTGTTGACCCAACGCCAAGCGCGCCACAGGATCAGGCAGTCCTGCAAGTTGTTTCCCCAAATCATTCAACGTTTTCGCCAGATAGCGACGGCGAACAGTCCCGTGCAAGCCCCACAGGTAATATCTTGTATGGTACAAGTTTGTATTTATCTAATCATGTATCTGGCATTCTAATGTGCACTAGGTGTATCTCTCAGTCCCAGAAACCTCGATCCAGATTTTGAGAAGGCATAGGACGACTCAGATGACGCCAACGAAGATGGCAAGCAGTCTGAAAGAAATGCCGAACGAGCTGTGCTTGATGAAGAATCGAAGGAGGACTCTCTATTCGATGCCCAGTCTACCGCAGGTGAGTTAAACGTGTATGTACATGTTACGGTTGGAGCTAACGTGTATTTTACCTTTATGCTATATCTAAAGAGTCAATCATATCGAGGCTAACGAAGACCCAAGTAACTATGCGGGGTTTCAATCGGACGCTGAGAACGATGATGGCGACGATGAAGATGATCCTGTTGAAACCGTTGAACCTGGGGTGGTGCACCTACCTGTTCCGCCTGAAATGCGGTTTGATGAGAGCCTGTTGTCGTCCCTCGGCGGCATGGCAAACGTTGCGGCTGGTGCCGTACCAGATGCAATTTTGAAGGACCTAGGCGTGAATGGCTGGTCGGACTTAGCGACGCACACGCCGTACGATTACTTGCAAGAGCCTTACGAGGCCCGATCACCTGACGCTATGCGCCAAGATTACCCGCGACTATACAATGGCGACTCGGGGCCAACTCCAAGAGCTCTAGACGCTGCTTCAACTCCGTCAGGAGCATTCTTCTATTTCTTACAGCCGCAGTTGTGGGAGCATATTGCTGCGGAGACCAAAAATTACTTCGAGGCGAGTGTTGACGAGCGCGTTGGAGGCCAACACGCTAAACAACTCAAGCGAAAGCTCAAGCACCCTGAGTTCAAGGTCAAGTCGCGTGATGCCATACGCGAGGACGTGTTGAAGGCCCAACCAATCGAGGCGAGAGAGCTCTATGTCTTTTAGGCCTATTGATAGCACGGTCTATCGTTCCTAACAAGGAAAAACTTGCCCATCATTGGAAAATTAGGGATGAAGGTGCCATACCGCGAGGTTGCTTCGGGCGCTTCATGGTGCGCGACCGGTTCATGCATATCTCGCGAAATCTACATTTCAGCCGGAACGATGACCCAAGGGCTGCCACGGATCGCGCCTGGAAACTCCGTCCTGTTGTTGACGCACTTCAAGATCGCTTTGCGGCTGGGTATACGCCGCCTGCCATCATGGCATTCGACGAGGCGATGCTGCCTTCGCGCTCGACGTTCAACCGGATGCGCGTTTACATCAAGGACAAGCCCCACAAATGGGGCACCAAGCTGTTCATGTTATGCTGTTCTCATACGGCCTACTGCATTCGGTAAGTGTCAGGTGTGTCTTCGGGCACGCCTGCTTTTTTTGACGTCTAAGTTTTGTTATCGTGTATGGTCCGTACTAACGCAATAGTATATTGTATGATACAGATTTGAAGTATACTGCGGAAAAAGAGAGAGCAGGCCAGACAAGTTCGACGGATCACAAGTCCGGTCCTGCCGCAGTAGTGCGCAATCTGCAGCAAGTCTTCGATCCCACAGCCCCACCCACTGGCGAGATGAGACTCGTCGTGATGGATCGATTCTACTCGTCGGTGCCATTGTCGCTGCAGCTCCTGACAATGGGCTTTTACTCAATTGGCACGGTTAGGACGGATCGCAAAGGACTGAGTACGCAGTTGATTCCTAAGAAGGAAGGGGACAAGAAGAAGCCGCCGAAGATACCGAAGAACAGACCGAAGAACATCGAACGGGGTACGTTCATTGTGGCTAAAGCCTTGCAGGTTCCAGAGATGCGAGTGTTGCGGTGGTGGGACACACGAGCCGTGCATATGTTGAGTACTGGCGGCAGCGTGCAGCCTGACCGCATTATCCGACGCGACACGATGACAGGAGAGCAGCAGGAAGTGGCTTGCCCCCGTATCGTCAAAGATTACCAGACGTACATGGGGGCGTGGACGTGCACGACCAGCTGCGCCTCCAAAGGTAGTGTTGCTATCTTGTATGTACATGTTAGAGGTATTCTAATCGTGTATACTACATGCTCCAGGTACTCGCTGCAGCTTTGCATCAAGTACAAGAAGTACTACAAGGGGCTATTTCTTGGCCTCGTCGACTTGGCGATTATCAACGCTTTCATCGTCTTCAATACTGCCCGTGCAAATTCCAGTCTTCCCAAGTTCAGCCACGTGAAATTTTTAAAACAGCTTCATATCGAGCTGTGTCAGCTCCGGGATGAAGACTGGGAAGCACTCATAACTAACGAGAGCTTTCAAGCGACACCGTCGAACTCGTGTAACGCAAACATCGGCCGTCGTATGAAACACAAGTCCCTTCAAAACGATGAGTGGAGATCTGGAAACAACAACCAAGGCCGGAAGCGCCGAACACGAGCATGCAAGGTGTGCTCGCTTCTCAATGGCAGCAGTAACGCTCGCGGTGGCGATTCTTCAACGTACTGCAGTACGTGTAAGTTGCAAAATGCGTCGAAAAACCTATGGCATGGCGTGTGTTCCTGTGTGAGAAGAAGCGCCACACGATCACGGGCGAGCTTCGTTCCTGCTTCGACATCTGGCACAAGTGCTGGGCTAATGGAAACATGGCACCTGCACCGACGCGCGGGGAAGCGATCGATCCGCGCACGAGCTCCGGCGCAGCACCAAGCCGAAGTCGATGGAGAAGAGGGGAGCAGGAGCGGCGGGAATGCAAATGATGAATCCACGGGGCTGGCCCACAGCCGCCGAAGCGGGCCCGTCGCCTACTCGACGAGTCAGCGTCTGATTGAACAGCTGATGACGACCCTCCATTTCTATTGAGTTTCAGTATAGCAAAATATCACGCCATTCTGATCAGTTGCAAATGCTTGTTCTGATGCTATTATGTACTTCCTGCTCACGGCTGTGTTCATCGATGCAGTGGCTCGATCACGCGCTCGCACCGGTTTTGATGCACCACATACATGTTTTGAACGCAAACATGTATTTTTGACTGCCGAATTATGAACCATACACGATACCGAGGGTCTCCTCTCTCGACGTTTAGGTTTAGCTCTAGTCTGTCCACTATACAAGTTACGGAAATATATAGAACTTTATATTTTAACCCTTCCCGCACGTACACGTTAGACATCCTCGAGGCGTTAGTGCGAATGGGGTACGGTACTACTCCGGTCTCAAGGGGTTAAAAAGGGCTTCATGGGCATACCCACTTTCCAATTCGTCCACCACTATCAGTAACAAACTCATCTCGTTTTTCCCGGTGCCTTTTAGCGCGTGAAGAACAGTTTCCTCGATGCCATCCCAGCCGAAAGCGCGCAAAATGGAACAGACCGCTGGTGTGAGAGATTCCCGGTTTGCTTTGGGATCAAGCTTCCCCAAAATTTATTGAAAAACTGGTTGACGAGTGTGGGATCCCCAGCGTCAATCAACAGCTTGCACATTGATGGGTAAAACTCGGCTGGATAGTCCGTATCCTCGCTCCCTAAGCTGTTGTATCGTGAGTATGTGTTGTTCAGCAAAGAACCCAGGACCTTCTTCAATATCCCAACATCGGGAGTGCCCTGCTGTCGCAAATCTTCAACCGCGGCTTGATCGCTAATAAACTTCAGCGCAATCTCCGCTACTTTCGCTGCGGGATATACAACAAGCGCACACCTTGCGTACGTGGTAATCCTTGTAGCCGCTTCGTTACCCACGCCTTCTTCATATCTACTGCTACTGAACGGTCTCCAAATTCGAGATTGCGTGTGCTGTTCGGGATTCAGGAAGTTGAATTCTACCTTTGGCTCCTTTATCTCTCCGAGCCGCTGCCCGTTCATTGAATACCACACGATCGATTCGCTCTCACTCAAAAAATCGTCCGTGTAATATTTAACTTCATGGGACAAATAAGCCATAAAAAGAAAACCTTCTTGTTGAAGGGGATGGCAGCATTTGCTTCTTCTAGCGCGTGCAACTGTACAGAATCGATGTCTTTCAGTGTCTTTACTCCCTTCCCACATATATGTTTCTCCGTGTACTGGTGCGCTAGCAGCAAAGCAAACTAACCATCGCCATCAACCATATTGTTGATGGAGATAACGAGAGCATGAGATACCGGTTTGTTATTATCACGTAGCAAGTGACGCGAAGTAGCCGGCAAGCAGATCGAATACTCCAGTACCACTCGATATCCCCGCGCAACTTTCTCGACGGTATGGTCGGCATCAGTAATAAACACTGCATATTGCGCGTGGTACGCTGCTGATCCATCGCTCTTTCCAAAATTATAACGATACTGCTTCGCTGAGTTTGGATACACAATCAAATCCCCTCCTTTGTGAACACTCGGTAGCTGAACAGCCAGGGTCGAAATTGTACCATCTTCCAGATCAGTAGCTGTGTGCTTGGTACACGGTCCATTTTCAGCGTAAATTATCATCTTCTTCAGTGTGGACTCTAACAAAATTCCTTTGTAACCAAAGCGCTCTGCGATCACCTAGACCAATTTCTTTATCTCACGGTCCCATATCGGGTGTCGAATAGATATTGATCAGGTTCCAACTCACAGCAAACGCAATCACCCGAAGATTGTCCCTTCCCAACTGCAAGTATTTCCCGAGCAACCTTCTCACTCAAAAGGAAACACAAAACCTCCCACATCTTTCACGGTGTTGATGCTGCAACATCTAGTTGGAACCAGCCAAGATTTCAAGTATCTTGACTAGTGACCAACATCGGCGACCAACACTTTCTGGTCCCGGTTGACGTGAACTTTATTTTGGCGCTAACTGTGATGGGGACGAACCACAGCCACGAGAAGGCGTGACAAGGCGCTCTGAAGGATGTGGCGAGCGGTAAGAAGGCGTATCAAATGTTGACGAGGATGCAAGATTATGTAGGTCCCAGCAGCACAGGAGCAGCGCCCCATGCTGTTTAACTCTCTTTTAATGCACTCACTTTTCAATTTGAAGTCGTCGTCGCAGGCGCGACACAACACACGGCCATCACTGGCTGCGCTGGTAAGTTAGCTTGTCCCCCGAAGCTGAATTCGACAGATTCTTTGCTCGCTCGAGCCAGCAACTTGCTCACTTGCATACACACTCCTCCCGAAGGACCGGGCACGTCTTCTGGGCCACTGTCTCCATCGAAAGGCCGCTCTAATTTTTGTTCAAAGCCCGCATATTGGTCCTTGTACACACCACCGCAATCCAGCCTGTCAGGAGTTCTCTCGGTCATCTTCGGCTGGAGTTTTTTTCGATAATGAGGGCCGAGATCGGTTTGGTACATTTTCCATATCATTAATCAATGTCTTTTGATTGATGTGATGGAAATGGAGCTGAGCTTGTAGTGCAAGATTGATGGTTGGTCGATGTGAAATATCTTTCGCTGCGAGTTGAACTGACGGAATGAAGGATTAGTGAATTGATGGACCTTCGCTTAGTGACCTTCACAACTGCAAATGAAGTCAATCTTTATTTTACCATCTACACCTAACTACTACTTCACTGCAAGCTGCTTGGATCACTGTACCGAGGTAACTTAAGACGGGTAGTATAATGAACGTAGCAAGGTGTTACTGCTACATGCTAGAGGAGTCACCTTTCACTGTCAACCAAACGCGCAGCAAAGTACTAGTGAACTTTCGGGTTTGCTACTCCGGCAAGTAGATATGTATATCTACGACTGAAGTAGATCTGACTGGGCAACTTTGTTTGTTTGTGGATAAAAGAAGTCGTTACGTCTCTACTAGTATGTGACATCGTTGTACAAAAATAAAAAGAACGATACGCTGAATCGAGATAAATAAAAACACTCAAAACTGATTTATTAGCTCATCCCCACCGGAACTGCGCTATCGCTATTTATAAATTGTTATTCCTGTAAATTACAAGAGAGGGAAGTTTATCCCCACCGGGGCTGCGCTTTCGCTAAACATTATGGCGACGATAGCCAAAAAGCTCTCTTTCGCGCCAAAAGCTGTACAGTATAGCGAGAATGGTGCCTAGATAGTGTGTTCTCTCACTCCGAAGAAACGCGGACTCACAATCAACTTTGAACAGGAGCTTGGGCAGATGCCGCGGGGATTCAACTTCACGGAGGCGGAGGATGTAACGGAGTTGCACGAAAGTCATAACTGTGCGTTGACTTTGGAGGTTACACGAAACTCTTAACCGTGTATAGAGTTTCGACTCTATAGTCATCTGTCTCTCCACCACTCATTTACATATCTCTTAGGTTAACTATGCCACATAGTTTAGTCTATACATTTACACCAAAGTCAGATAAACAATTCAGTTCTACAGACAACGACAGAAAAACTCGGCAACGCAAAGACCGACAGTTCAGATGCGCGAGCATACAAAATATTGGCCAATTAGATCATCACAAATTATTGACTGGCTGCCATACTAGAGCTGCGCGAATACTGGGATAGGAAATTTTACAACCGAAAAGTATTACCACCAAGTACGGTTTTAGTAGTGAAAAAATAGTGCCGTAGCTGCGAAGTCCGACTCACTACTCAACATGGGCAACAAAGAACAACTCGTTCAGTCGTGTAGTTAGATGGCACACCCTGTCCATAAACAAACCAAGCTTGTTTGGGGTTCTTATCGTCACGATAGTAACAACCCCTGGTGTTATCGCCTGTCTTCAAACGCCAGCGACCTTCACAAGTCTGCTTTGGGTAACTTGCAATGCAAGCCACGCAGAGGAGGAGACGAACTCGAGTAGAGTGTCTGACGGTTAGCAGCAGCAAAGCGCCTGCCACTCAGCTCTGTATTTTGTAGAGTGAGCTCTGGGCTCAGTTAAGCTTTTCCCTGTCTAAATAGATAGTCACACTCTAACCGTCGGTTGTAGTGGACAACCTCGTAGGACAATTCCACCACGTGGGAAAGCATCCAGCCTCTCAACGCCTTCACGGGATAAACAACCCACACAAACACAAGCACTGCAGCAACTGTGGGAACAGTACTCTCCACTCCACAACAGGGTTCAAGTTGACTGGTTGTCAAGCAGCCTCGCAGACACTTCATGTAGCTAGGCTAACCCAGGATCAATGTCAGTTCACTTTTCTCCTTCCAGAACTCAAGTGGCTTTCGCAATAGACCCGTCGGGAGTGATTCCATATGTACCCGCTGTGGTCTCGAAAATTGCGGCAGTAATCAGCACTTGGTCAGATCCGTCGTCATGGTACTATTGTGCAGCGTCGCGTCCCGCGCGAGATTCAGCGACCGTTAGGCTATGTCCTTGCAGATCGTGACGTCGATCTTCGTGCCTTGCTTTTTCGGACTGCAGCTTGTTGTTTTTGAACCCTGGCGCTCAGTGACGCTCACTGACTGTGGCAAAAAAGTGGCTTTAAAAGACTATTATTAATACTATATAATAATCGGTAAGACCGGTAGTGACCAGCGTTGACATTGAAGATTTGGAGGGCCCACATTTGTGCCGGTAATACTGGTAGTGACCAGCGTTGACAATTATCCTTGTTGGGCTGGGCTGTACGTTTCTTTCCTATCCCAGAAAAACCACTACTACAGCCTGCTCATTACCATTCTTTTTGCAATGTTAAGAAAGAAGAGGAGCTACACCGTCAAAAAAATGGGATACAATTCAGCGCGTCTGGGAAGTGGGCGTTGACGAAACCGCCCGCGAGCTCCAGTGCCCTCGACGCACAGGACGCACAGTGGACAGCTGGTGGCGGCAGCGTGACGCACTTGTGACCTTCACCGGCCACACGTCGTCAAAGATGTTAAAAAGGCAGGGACGCAAGGAAATATTTCCTTACATCTCTGTCCTCGTGACGTACATGAAGGACATCCGTAGAGAAGATAAAGTAAGTGTTTTTTAAGATGTTTTCTGTGTGTTTTCAGGATTAAAACTTAATGTTTATGCTACAGGCACTAACAACGAGGGGAATAATAGATTTCGTTTGGACTATTGATCACGACTGGGTGGTGAACTACTTTGAAGGAAAGAAGAGCGGCCAAGACGCTCTAGAAAGAATGATCCAGCGTCTAGCTAAACGGTAAGATACTATTTCGTGCAACTGATTAAATAATTTTAACTTTGATTAATTAATGTTTGTAGCTATGGTTTCTCATCGCAAAAGCCTCAAATAGCGAAGGTGATCTCGGAGGAGCTAGAAGAGGTGCGAGCTGAATTCTCGCTCTCGCTTTGGAGGGATTACGCCTCGTATGAGGGTGATGGGATGTATAACGTCGATGGAACTGCCATCAACTTCGACATGCCACCAGGCCGTATTTGGGCTCTTCGAGGGCGTCATGACCCCGCTCATATTGCTGAGATTAGTAAGCACGAGGAACGCATGACTGCGGTGCTGACCATTAGAGACGACGGTGAGCTAAATCCTATTTTTATAGATTTATGCTAATACTTACGACTACGTTTACTAAATACAGGTAAAAAGCTGCCAATTTTATTCATTGTTCGCGCTAAACTGGGTGGCACAATTGAGCGCTACGAGTTACCAACGTATCCACGCGGCCACTATTATACTGTGCAGGAGCACACGCGGATGGACGCCACAGGCTGGCGATTCTACGTCGAAAACTTCCTACAGTACGAAGTTGACAGCCCTGTCATCCTTCCCTAGACAATTTTGACAGTCATGTCTCGGAGGAGGGGCAGCGTGTTGCGGCTGAGGTGGCAAACGCTAAAGTTGTCCCGCTCCCCCTAATAGTACAGCGGTACGCCAACCGTTGGATGCTGGCGTAATGGGGCCTCTAAAATCTAAGCTACGTGTAGGATTTCAAGGAATCGCTGGCGGGATTGCGAAGGAGAAGAGCTCCGCGCGATAAAAGCTACCATTGCCACTTGGGAGAAGATTACTGAGGAGACGGTGATTCGCGGCTTTCAATAAGCTACCCCCAAGCATCCCGAAGTCACAATTTGACAATAAAGCTTCTCTTTTTTTTTTGCAAATCACGTGTTTTGTTTGGCTTTTTTGTTTCATTTTTCGTTTTTTCAACCAATCATATTTCATGCCGAATTTTGTGCCTGCTTGTTTTTACTGTGGCATGTCTGACGAATCCTGCCGAGTTTTTCTGTCGTTGTCTGTAACGGGTTTTCCCGATCAATACCCGGACAGTGACCTCTAAATGTAACCCCATGTAACCATAGTACCCTCATTCCGGCAAACCACCCATTTTGAGATTGCCACCGAGCCTCCCCAGCACCAGTCGAAAATGCCTGCTCGTATACCTATCAGCATGTGGCGCAAGCAAGATGTCGTCAAGTGGATCGCGCATGAAGGTGGGGGCGTTCCTACGGGGGCCATCAAACGTTTCGGCACAAAAGGTTGGAAATTAGATGAAGGCAGCGTCAGAAGGTGGAGGCGTAACAGGGAGAAGGTGCTCGCCCTAAACCCCGGCAGCAATCGACTCCCCGGAGGGGATAGACCGCTCTCACTTGCCATAGAGGAGGCGCTTTTTGATGCGGTCGTTCAGAAGCGACAAGAGAAGGAGAAAGTTACTCGAGCATGGATTGCCCACTTGGCCAGGGTGATATACTCGTGTCAGCAGTCTGAAGATGTCCCCCGACAAACTTTACAGCCTCAGATCATTGGGTGTCCTCATTCATGCATCGCTACGGATTATCGCTACAACGACGTGCTAATTTAACGACGCTTGATGACGACAAGCTCGTAGATCGTGCCTTTTCCTACATGTCATTTCTTCAACAATCAATTGATGCTATGGATCGGAATCGCACCGTCCTTATGGATGCAACAGCGGTTTCCTTTGAGGACGCGCACCCAGACTGTGGATTTGGTTGGAACTCGACATGTTTTCGTCCGATCAACAGGTTTTCGTCCATGCGAGTCACCGCTGTTCTCGCTGTGACGGCTGCGGGGAAGAAGCTCCCCACTTCTGGTATGAAAGGGCAAGGAGTCACCTGCTTTTGAAAGAGTGCAAGGTATTTACGTTGCCAAACAACCTCGCGCTTGGGTTGACAGCAAGCTGCTGCAGCGCTGGATTGATCTGAGTTTTCCTCTTGTGGACGCAGGAGGTGGCAAGTTTTGTCGTGTGGGACTCGATGCGTGCCATATCTCCAAGGAGACAAAGCCCAAGTGCACAGCTCGTGGTGTGAGTATGTGCGTCATTCCAGGAGGTCTAACTCCATATCTGCAAGCAGGAGATATAGTAATCTACAAAACTTTTAAGGATCTTCTTATATGGAGATCAACGCCTGGAAAGAAAGCGATCAAGTTGAATACGCGCGGTTCGGCAACCTGCGGATGCCTTCAGTAGATGTCGTGTGCGGATGGGTGCGAAAATCCTGGCGAGACACGGTTACAGCGACTGTCAACAACTCTATCGCTGCTGCATGAATCTCGAAAACTATTTGGATTGGCTTGTGTCCCAGCATATGGACAGAAGTTTTGCTTGAGGTGGGAAAATAGCCAAGATGTCGAACACGTCGAAGAAACATTTAATCTAGACGAGCTAGACGATGCTCTGGATGATATTTCTCTCGTAGACTAGTAGTATAACCATTCGATACTATATCGCGTAACCTTTGGTGGCTGGAGAGGGCACTGATAATTAGTGCCGCGGGCATTGATCGGGAAAACCCCGTTATATTTGCAGTTAATTAGTGTTGTCCTTGTTTTAAGGGACACCGACTCTGCGAGTTCTAGTTACGGGACTGTGCTTGGTTCTTTTCTAGAACCGAAGGCTGAAAGCCTAAAGACATCGAATCGGGGAGTCCCACGTCTTCCTCCGAGGACGGGGACATATCATACGGGCGTGACGTTCTGGGAGCGTGTTCACGGGCACTTAATGGCTGCTCGTCGAAAGGGCTAAGCTGTCCGAGAGATTCGCGCACTGGAGTGCGTGGCCCAAGATCGCTGCCCAAGCCAGGAACTGCCGTGGAAAAAGTTGGCCGTCGTACAGGGGCCAGCATTGAGAACGAGATCCGGGATGCACAGCAAATTTACATGAGGATGGAATAAAGCGATGTATTGATGCTGGTTAAGCCGTTCAGGTTGCTGCACTGTTGGCGTATTTGCACAACGAGCCGTTGTGGACTTCATGTCGCGAAGAACCGAAAGGCGCGACAGCAAACATACAGACCAGCTCTACTGATCCAACTCACGATTCTCGTCCACAAGGACAGAAGGCCGTCAAACAGCAAGCAGAGGAAGCCCTGTCGACCTCGACTTCCATCTCAGGCTGGCCAAAACCGACGAAGCAATTGCCAAAGCCAGCAAAACGGGCACCCAAGTCATGATGCGTGTGATGTTGAATTGTTAACCGTCTCCCTAGTGACTTGGATCGTGGCTCATGTCACTCCTTCAAACTGCTCCGCAGCCAAGTGCTTAAGCAGGATTATGCACCTGAAATTCCTGTTAACGACCCTGCAGACCAGGTAGCGGTGAATGATGCGGACGAAGACAATGCAGATGCGTGAATCGTAAGTGAGCACACTCACGTTAGATTGGGAGTTGTTACTGTGTCTGTATTAACTACGTTATGTGTCATTGATGCTCGATGAGATACTTCTCAAACTTCGCATGAGCAGCATCGTTTTGGATGCGAGAAATACCAGTGAGCAGTTCGTCAAATGGTAGAATAATTTAAGCAACAGACGGGCAATCTATGGTCTGTATGTAAGAGTCTTCGTTGTCATCGCAATCGTCGCCAATAGATGTTGTGAAGAGCAACACAGCAGTATTAGACAAAGCTCAGCATAGACTCGTCCCACGGACGTCTTGGCTGCGTGAGTTTACCGAATAGCCTTTCAGATTGTCAAAGCATCGTTCAGTGCCCTTGCGCACGCCTACTGGAGCCCTTGTGAAGTGCTTCTCGTTTGGTGTATCTGGTTGCCGAATAGATTTCACGAATACAGACCCCTTCGGGTAGATAACATCGCATAACAGATATCACATGCTGCAATGATTGGCTTTGACTTCATATTTATACGCTGGTGCATTTCCCTTTCAGCCAATTGACGAGTAATGAAGAGCGGTCCACTACATTGACATCACAGTTGGAACCTGGTAGGCCCACAACAGAATGTCAAATTCGCTATTCTTTCGGGGCAACTGCCTCCATGATCATAGTGATGTTCCGTATCAATCTTGGTACATGCCGTGCCAAGCTGTAGGACAATTTTCCCGAACTCAATGAATGCAGCCCAACAATGCAAACATGCTGGGAAACCTCGACTAACATTGGAAGGGCAGCGTGTCTTGCTATATATGCTACAGTCGGCTCACTTAAATACTTCCCTCCGAAGCAGACGATCACTGTCTTCACGAACCGCTTGAGTCTCTCCAATGCTGTTGATTCGCAATTCGAACGTTTTCATCTGTTACGTCAGCGCATATCCCGTAGCAAAGCATACTTAAGGCCGCTGTGACTTTTTGTACGGGTGGAAACCATCCTCATCTCGTGCATCTGGTCGCAGGATGACGTAGATATCTGCCTCGGTCACTTTTCCCATAATACGCGCGTATCAGCGCCAAGGCAAGCAAAATCGACGACGAAATAGAGCAGCGGCGTCGGCGAAAAATAGTCGGTGCAGAGGAGTTGATCTGCAGCAGCTCATGTGCTGGCCAGGTTGGAGATTTACCCGGAAGAGAACTGCTTTACTGTCTCTTCTTCGATGGCAGTTCGTTTCACTAAAGGGGATCAGCGCACACGCCAGCAACAGCAGCAGCTTCGTCCTCCTCCTCGTAATGGAAACAGCGATTGGATCTGCTCCCTCCAGCTCATCTTGAGGTGACTTCCTTTGTTATTGGAACGACGACTGTTCGTGATGAAATAGTGAGTCACGATGCGTGCCTGCACCGCTAACGTTGTATTACATTTGTTTCACCGTGCTAAACGTCGCCTTAGTGATAGCGATAGCGCGGCTCCGGTGGGGATGCTCTTAGTATTGCGTCTTGCCGCCCTTATTCTCAGGCATCTCATGGCCACCCTTACGCATAGACTCAACTAGATTGCATATGACCAAAATAAGATTTTCATCCCAACCGCTGTCATCTGCGCCACGCTCTGGCACTGCCTTCCGTTGGGATATTAAGCGCGAGAAACAACAGCCAACAGGTTTTCAAATAGGTTAAGATCTGGAGAGCGGGCCGGCCTATCCATGACATGCAAGCACTGTTCCTTGAAGAACGGCTTGGTGCGAGCCGACGTGTGGATGCTCGCGTTGTCTTGATGAAAAGTGAAAGTTGTACCATAGTGTAGATGTGCGCCGGGAAGTTGATAGTCATGAGTCATGAGTCACAACGTGTAGACGCAGCTGCCTGAGTTCTGTTTCGCTACAAGTAGTACAAGCTTGGTTTCGGCTGCCCTACTAATCCTACCCCACACAATAACAGACACACCACCATACTGGCGGTGCACAGTCTGCCGCGTAGACTGCCCGAACATCACGCCAGTAGCGCTGGTAGCTATCTGGATCATTAAGGTCAGTAGTGTAGTTTATTATCTTGGTCGGACGAACATAAAAACCACACATATAGACAACATTCGTGCTACAACGCAAATTTATCCTTTGCGCACGAAGAGTCTCTAGCTTCTTCGAGCAGATTGGAAATTGCGATGAACGCAAATGTCGACACGATCGCCGACTCGATGGAGAGCGAGCTAAGTGCTCCATCTAAAACGCAAGATGCATCCGCCCGTGCGAAGTTCAATATTTTCCTGAAAATAAGCACGTAGGTAAAACATTGGTTTTATCAACACTGACAGCGGAACAAAGTACAACGGAGGTGATTGGAAAGCTTCTAGGATCTTGTCATACACTGGCAGAGTTCTATGATTTATCTGAGATTAATCAAGAGCCAATTAGAGAAGACAACGAGAACTCGGTTGTTTCGCAGCTACCCTGACAGATATCGTCGCTGCCGCCGTCACCTGCAAACGCAGTTCCTGATGCTGACCATATCGACAGGCAAGACGATTAAAGGACAAACGCCGCCGATGACTATGAGAGATCTTAGCTCCATTGCAACGGTACCATTTTTCAAAAACGACAAGAAAGCTCTTGTTGAACGCACTCTCCTTAACAAGTAGTGGATCTCCATTGGCCGATACTCCGACGTAGGCATAATGCATTTCTCGGATTTACACTGGCACGGAAGCTTTATTCTATTGATCTGACGCGGTGAGTGCTGCATGCTCACAGATTGAAGGGAATGTTAGTTGTACTACAACAGAGTGTCGCGATCTTCTGCTCTTCATATGTTGGAGCATCGACCCATTTCATTCCCTCCTCCCAACTAGTTGTGAATCCTTACAACGCCTCATCACGATTTTTTTCTTTCGCAAGTTTCTTCAACGAATACTGATGCACACGTAGCTGCATACATCAATCGAATACTAATGTCAATGAGCAAGCACGATGTCGGCACCGTTTGACGAAGAATCCAATCGCACTCGGCTCGTCGCGACGGGGCCGCGTGCGCCACCTCAAACCAAAGCGTGAACTTGTCCGACTTGGCACATGTAGATTGTGCACTACGGACGGATTTAGTAAGCTTCTCAAGTACATATCGCCCGCATTTGCGAGCGTTAAAAAGGCTGTGAAGGTCCTAGGTGAATGGACCGACACAAAGCAGACAGGACGTCTATCATCACTTAAATGTCTCAACAAGGACTGCCATTAGACATTCGTCAGAGTTAGTGAATTTGCTTAAGTTCTACGTGCACCTCATTTGGAAAAGATATCTCCGAAACGTTTTGCAGACAGTCTTACCGCAACGTTGCTAATATACTACCGCGATACTCTCGAAATATCGCCGCAGCATATCCTCCACCAAGATCCGCAGCGCGTGCACAGCAGCTTGCCAGATTCACGAAGATGCCAGGAAGAATTACTGGAATGGGGGAGCAAGATACGCATGCGGTTCGTCCTGGATAACACGTTATCATTACTGATTCATCACGCTATAGACAGCCTTTCAATGGAGGAACAAGTAGAACGGTTTGTCGGATTACCTTTGCAGAAACTCTCGAACGCCTTTTGACGGGACACCGACAATTTATGACTGCTAACGAGGACCTCAAAGGCATGATACATCGCCTACTAGATCGAATTGATCATCTTAAAGCTGCCTCACGGCGCTTCTACAATACAGGTACTTCTGCTACAGACAGGGCAACAGTGAGCTAAAGCGTGATCCAAAACGACGCGCAGCTTTAGCGCTTACCTTGCTCGGTCCTCGAGTAGGTGCGACGTGGCCCAAGCCACTCACTACCTTGAAGGGCAAGCATCTCTCCGACTTTTGGTTCAGTTCTTCTTGGAAGGACTAGGTTCCCTTCTAATTCTCTCAGGGAATCGCAGTCAAAAAGAATGTGCTCGCGGATCTCGGCAGTTTCCCTCCGCTCCCATCCTCTGCACACGAATTAGAGCGGGCAAATTGCATATCTGAAATGGAAACTTTGTCAAGCCAATGTGAAACAGTATTAGTGAGCGCGTTCACGAAAGCTACAGATTCAGCGGGAGCTCGGCGGAAGCGGTCTGGTAAACTCACCAGTATTGTAAAAGCTTGGAGTGAACTAACCTAGCAGCAGCGGATTTCATTCCGCTTGCTACCCGCATCCGATTCAAATCCGATTAACCTAGATTAATTTACAGAGCTTAATGTGCCGCTGAGGCAGTAGTATCGTACATCTGTGAGCAATCATCAACCGTTAAGCCCACAATAGTATTCGGATGCTCCGACTTTTACCATATAGCCCTGAACCACCGCCTGATCCATCCAGCCGCACATACGCCAGTCCGCCTTAGAGCTCCCACTTAGCCGTTGAGGTCAATCGAGCCTCCTCCGCCGCCGCAAATAAAGCACTGGCCAGTCCATTGTAGTCAGATACAGTCGGGTACGAAGTTACGCTGAGTACAAATTTACTTCAATAGTGAAATCAAGTGTACATGTCACGATATATGCAATTGCTATTTTCGTCCGAGGTTAACACATTACGACCGCCGAAGATACGACGAAGTTGCACGGTACAGTAGACAAAACATTATCCATAAATTTACTGTGGCACTTTCCTGTGCCTCCGCTCTTGTTCTAAATCATTTGTGCTTCAAATTAAGGACTTAACCCTAGAACACATCGACAAGCACTTGACAAATCCAAGGGCAAATCAAGATAGAAAACTTTATAGAGACAAGAATTATGGACACATTTGTGAGGAAACCCGGGCATGGAGGTGCTGTCGGACTGTGATGGGCCAAGAGCAACCGAGACGGCCTAGAGCGCAGGGTGATAAAGAATGGACTTGTGTCATCTTGGCTGGCGTAGTAGTTACTACAAGCCTTGGAATATAATTCATCTCCGGAAAGTCTCTCAGTCCAAGTTGTCTAGGGCGCTACGCCACAGCGACAACACTGATGAAACTAGAACTGGTCATCGATTTGTATGTTTACTAAATGCAGGATGATCCATTCCACCAATTGCTTCTGTCACTGCCGCAGCGTTTGGGGTCCGGAGAGTTGGGCTTTCAGCAACACCCGTGTTTCTATAGAGTATAGCCACTCGATCTTGTAACATAGTCACTTTCTCTAACCAGAGCGTTTACCATTGAATTCAGTATTTTATAGGCTCCGTTGTACTTGTCACTAACACTAACGAAAGTCAGCAATCACAGCCAAGGCTGGCGATGGCGTCGAATAGAGTGTTTTCTCATAAGAATCCACCATGTTTAACCTTATTGTGGCACTTCTCAATTTGCGGCTTTGTGCACCACCCATTGAGCTCTACCATCTAACCCCTCCGGTCTCGAGATGCCTAGCCTTCTACCCGCCCATTCAACGCCTCTAGCTGGACTACCACCACTTACTTCCGACATGTAGATCGAAGTATGCAACCCCTCTGGCCGCGACAAGGACCACCCCAGTCTTAACGCACGAGCTCGTTTGGCCAATCATTCCCGATCGGTTAAATCCCCCCTCCCCCAAAGTGAATGCCGCCCACGTTCAGCTTTCTTCGAGCGCAAGCGGTCGTATCGCAATGCTGATGGAGGCGATGCTACTCAAGCATCCCACCATCGGCTTCGAAGGAACATTCTCGTGGCTTGCTCCCTAGCATGGAAGCACTGACAACCGTTCGTCGCCTACATGCGGACGGACAACACGATTTATCTGCGATTCTGGCGGCATCGAAAGCTGCCCAACCGGAAGCTATCCCTGACGCGCCGTTAAGCATCAAGGCCAGAATGTCTTCGTCCCTGTTCGAAATGTCGCGCCCAGCGCTAGTCCTTGGTCTAGCCGCTGTGAAGAACAATGCTGTTGTCCGCACTGTTATCGACTCGGGCGATATTTTCCACATCCACCACCAGCCTCGCGATATCGTTGTACTCTACTTGCGCGCCGAAAAGGCCAAGGAGAAGTTGGCTGGACAACGCTGCCAATACCTGGGTCGTGCACTTACGTTCGTCTCCCTCAACCCGTTGTTGGATGAGTTTTACGAAGATGTGCTGGGTATCAGGAGCGACCAGGTCGCCACCAGTGTCTTCAACGGGTTCCTCGCCAGCGACTGCTAGCCGGTGTATTTCAACTTCACGTATCGGGCTCCGACAGGCTCAATTACCTCAGGCATCATCGGATACTACTTCAACTCATCCAAGTGCCCCTAAGAGCTAATGGTGAATGGTCAGGTCTGTGATCAAATTGTACTGTGAGATGCCTTGCACTCAGCTCGAGCTCGTGGGGCGCCCTCCGTACAGTATTCTCTCAACCCCTCGAAACCGTCTCTGCATGCGCTGAAATTGGACGAGATGGTTCTCTTCTCGTCCCCGCGTCTCCTGCGGTCATTAACGGAAGCAAGCGTGGTCGAGAAGGCTCGGTAGAGGCTGCCCCAGAATCACCGCCGATGACTTCTACGGACTCCGCGGCGATGGAGGCGGACTCAACTGAGGACACCCATCGCCTCGACTAGCCGCCGATAACTCTACTCTTAATTCAGAATGTCAGAGCCCCGAGTCCAGCTCGGCGTATAACCCTTCTCCTCTCAAGCGCCTAGCAAAACGGGTTCCTGCCCAAGAAGGGGATGGACCTCGAGCATTCTACTCTCCCAATTACTGGGCGGAGCTTGACGCGGTTTCGCTTAACCTGCGAGAACAGTCAATCACTTTTAATGAAGGCGACATCGGTCTCCGGGTAACCGTGTCCGACGTCTTGATCCCTGATGATATTTGTAGCTCTAATGAGCACGCGAATTTCATGGAGGTACGCCGCCGTCCGGCGGTTTGCTCTGACGAACTGGCATGTATTTCTAAATAGTTTTTCTTTTTCTAGACGATGATATCGCTTTGCAAGAAGCCGCAGCTTGTTGAAATTTCGAACTCGCCGCTGGTAAACAGGATTTGACGTTGAGACGGAAGGAGGCAGTGATCGCTACTAACGACGATCTCGTACGCACTATGAACAGGAACAAGGTCCGTTCGGTAGGAAAAAATTTCCGGTTCATCCGAACGAAATCGTTAGTGGTCATGATTTTGTCCGTGTCCACATGATATCCCGAGCGATTCACGCCACTTGCGCTAATCTTGCGGAACAATGGCACAAAATATTTAGCGAATAGTGCCCCGAGTCCAGAGACGCTCTATTTGATCAAGCCGATTGCTGGTTGCTAGACACTAATGAATTTGAGCTGTGCGCGTCCTCAGAACCCTTAGCGCTCTTTGAGATCCTACTTGTGATGATCTCACCCGGCATCTTTAAGCGTGATTTGTGGCTTCATGTAGCGTGTGGGTTTGACGCCCCATGGATAGAAGCAAGTCCAGCGCGTTTACTTCACCCGAACTTACTTCTCAGCCTCCTGCGTGGAGGCTTAGGCAAGCGATTGCTCACTGTTATCAAAACGACCGGGTGGGACGCTTCTTGCGTGCGAACTCTTCAGACGCTCCAGACTTCTGCTATCTGGATGCCGAAAGGAGACTACTTCCTGACAATTGCGTTCTCGTCACTTGAGCCGGTATGGGGGGCAGCCTGCTATCATTACTGTCCGCCTAGGTGGAATTACTATGGTCTGGCGTAGATCTGCTGTCTGTCATCATGAATTGACTAAAGAAAAATGGCCGGAAACCGCTCGAGCGGGTTGTTTCACAGTACCACGTTGTACCGCTACAAGAGACCAAGTTTCGAAACGCGCACTATTTGTCCAAGTTTAAGTTCCATATTCTATCTACTTCCCATCACAAGTTATTTCTTACCGTGTAAATCGTCTCGACTATATCTTTCTAGCGGACGAATGGGTCGGTGTCCTATTTGACTCAACCTAGCACTACCAAGCACCTCACACAGTGGACCATCTAGCTGTACGAGTTTCTCTTGGTGAAATCCGGTGACACCCCGGGTCTGGGTATTGGAGATTGCGACTAAATACTCTAGACGACGAGTTACTTTAGCAGACGATTACAGCAGGTATACAACAATTGGCTGCAACTATAGAGTCTGCAACTAATCCTGCTCTTGTGTGGGAAGGCTAAAAATGACGTATTCGATTTCAGCTTCAACTCGCCCAAGCCAACACCACTACACAGACCACAGGACTTTTATCAAACTGTCAACGCGAAATTATTATGACCAATATTACACTTCTCTATCCCACGAAATTATGCGTATTTTCGTTTTGTCAGATAGATTTTGCAAAATTTGTCATTTGAATAAAAAAGGTATCTCTGGAATGCTGAATCAGTCGTAAATTGTAAAATAATGTGCGTCGCCAATGAACCCTCAGAATGAGCAAATTAGAGTGGTTTGTGAGAGCGATTTTTAATAATGAACGAGTTTTTTTCGCCAGATGCCCAATTTTAAGGAATATTACACTTTCGCAACGAGCTTTTTCACTGCCATTCCCACAGACATAGAGGAATGGGAATGGAAAAGGCAGGCTCGGTCGCACCTTTCGCAGCCAATCGATATACCTTACAAACCTGTGGAGAGCGAGCGAAGGCTCCATTTCAAGAGTCGCGATGGACACTAAGTTGCTGCTGCTGGCGGCACTGGATAGCGACTTGACCGACGAAGAGATTGTTCTGCTAGCTCTACCTATACAGCCTGAGTGCTCGATAACATCGGACATTCGGTTCGATTTACGCTTAGTGTCAGATGCCAACACCGAAATCGAGTTCCGTTTTGATGTCCGTGGCGTACGCAAACTGGTGCGCGTCTTCATGTTGCTAGAGTACACCATTACACCAGCGTGTGATAAAGCACACAACACAGTGGCGATGTGTATCCTTCTAGCTCGTCTAAGCTACCCAAATCGACAGTACAACTTGAAACAGCGTTTTAGGAGGGTTTCGTGCGTCATGTCGTGGCTCGTCACTCACACGGGTACGGTATATGTCGCTCTATGCTGAACGTTCTTGTGCTAACATCACTGCAGTGCGGCATTGTACGATAGGTACGAGGGTATCATCTTCTGCCATAAGTATCTCTGTGCCGAGCGCATTTTGTCGTACCGTGCGGCGGTCGCTGAGCGAGGTGCTCCAATGACTAACATTTGGGGTTCAGTGATGGCACCAAGGTCGGTGTGTGCCAGCCAAGCCCGAGCCTGGGGAGACGGAGAACGTGCAGAAGACCATGTACTCAGTCCATAAACGGTTCCACTATCTAAACTACCAGGCAGTGGTGGTTCCAGACGGCCTCGCCATGCATTTTGGGGGGCCGATGGAAGGCTGGCAGCACGACATCACTGTGAAGCGTTCGAGTGGGCTGGGGGCGTACATCAACGAAAACGCAGATGTCTTTGATGGCTACCTGCTTTACGGCGACCCTGCCTACGGCATACAGCCTTTCTTTGTGTCGGGGCTTAAAGGAGCTAATGTGTCTAGACGACAAAAGCAGTTCAACAAGATGATGAGCTCGGTACGAGAGGCAGTAGAATGAAATTTTGGTCTGCTCAAGTCCAAGTTCGCGTTCGTAGACTACAAGAAGGGGATCAAGATCCGTCTCAGCCCTGTAAACAAATACGTGTCTGTGAGTATATTGCTGCTGAACTGCCGCTGTTTCTACTATCCTGGCAATCAAATTAGTGATTTGTTTGGCATAGTGCCACCGTCGCTCGATGGATATGCAGAACTATAACATTAATTCCCATGTTCGTGTTTCATTAGTCTGTTAGTCTTGCTTACGAGCACTACACACTTCACCACTGCGTCGACCATTGCTAGCATGTGCACTCGGTCCGCCTTGCGTTCTCGAGCATTTTCAGCTCGCGCTTCCATTCTGTCCTACAGCTCTTTTTCCTTGAGCGGCAGCAGCGCATCCTTGAGCTCCGCCTCCTTGCGCTTCTTCTTACTCTGCGACTCCTAGCCCTCGGCGAGCGACTCAAGTGCTAGATGGCGCACAGTAGCTGCGTCTTCCTCTTTGCGCTGGCGTTTCGTACTGTCTGTCCCCTTGGTGGCGTCGACAGACTCAACATGGTCATCTACAAGCTCGATGAGCTCGTCAAGCAACGTTGCCCCCTCGGGACCGTCCTCAGAAACGCCGGACGCTGCCTTTCTCTCCTCGTCTTCGCGTCTTCTCACCTTGACAAGCTTGACAAAGCGAGACTGCGCATTTTTCTGCTGAGCATGGTCCTTGGAAATTCGTCAGTTCGCCGCCACAGCGTCCCAGGAAGCACTATCTTTCCCTCGTGGCTCGAGGGATGGCCGCTCGACCAGCACTTGCCGGAGCAGCATGATGTCCTCCTCCTCGCTGAAATTGCGACGCTTCTCCTCGCTCATTACAGGCTGCCGAACAGGAAATGCCGTATTCGTGACTCACATACGTCGAACTTTATCGACCATTGGTGGGAGAACTCCCATAGATTTTTTTTCCACAGAAGTTTTATTACAAACACTCAAAACAAAGGCTCCCCTCTGAGTATAAATGGTCGATGTGAGGGAATAGCAGTGGGAAAGCTCGTTACGAAGGCTTTCTATTACACCAAACGTTCGGTACGCGTATATAGTATCGTGTTCATTAATATTACGTCGTTAGTTTGCGCTACGATCCACTAAAACAGACTTCGTACCCCCTCTTGTTTCGAGGTTTTTGCAATTCTTTGAAAATTGCGAAATTTGATGTTTACGCTTGGTTTACAACTAGAGCTATTATTCCTTGGAAAATTAATTTGTCGATGTCGGTGCCTGCCGAATAAAAGGAGCTAGGGCGAAGCGCTAGTACCAGATATGTATGTTTTACACTTAGTATCGCATCTGATATTAGTGGTCAACGTGTTGCCACCCAACGCCTGATTGGGTAAGTGCAAGCGTCGTTTTCTCAGTCAGCCATTCACCTTCCTGTTGGAAGAAGTACATCAGCCGTACACCCCAACAACAAGTCACAGATGTATCCAGGTGCTATAGGATAGACACTTGGCGATCGGCGCGCATTGAAGAGTCCCAACGGGAAAAGTGACATAAAGATCATTACTACGAAGATTGAAGTGTGAAAGACACTCCCGACACAAAATAGGTCAGACCAGATAGAACCATAAATATAAATGCAGTTGTGTAGTCGTATCGATACGTTGTGATCCAATGGTAGACTTCCAAAAATGGCACAAGACAGCACGCACATGACGCGCACAGATGGTGAAGCAAACCAAACATACATCAGTCACATACCTTGCTCAAACACAGAAGACGTCTGAGCAAACCCCATGTTTGTGAGGTTAAGTGCAACACAAACACTTTTTCTCCTCGTCCACATTTTCGCCTTTCCATACCATCGAGAGCAGCTAACATGTCTATCGCCGGTAAGAAAACCAAGGGCAAAAACTTCAAGACGGCAGAAGTCAAACGTGAGTGCTCATTTAACCCGTGTGATAACTAAAACCTAACTGTTTTGAATTAATGGTATGCCGGAGATCGTCCAAACTCGGTTGCCATTCGGTGCTGAGCAATGGCAAGCCGTTGCATCCATTTGCAACACACAGCTACCGGCAGGATGGCCAGAACGAGATGGCGACAGCTTAAATCAAAAGTTTCTGGGTTTGAAAAATAAGCGAAAGCCTACGGACGATCCGGACTGCCCCCAAGAGGTTCGCAATGCAAAGCGAATCTTTAGGATGATCGAGGCAAGATGCGCGGTGACACTTTTGAACGATGATGGTTTCGATAGTGGGGAGGCTGAAGAAGAGCTTAGCAGCACGGTTTCCCAGACCGGAGGCGACAACGACGACAACTTTTCGCAAGAAGATGTGTTGTCCACATAATCACGCGCTTCAGCAGACACTCCACCAT
Organism: Phytophthora quininea; assembly: GCA_011947345.1. Classification (NCBI taxonomy): domain Eukaryota; phylum Oomycota; class Peronosporomycetes; order Peronosporales; family Peronosporaceae; genus Phytophthora; species Phytophthora quininea. The sequence continues at coordinate 29,462 of JAAVTG010000172.1, forward strand.
CGTCGCCGGCTACGACACAGCTTGCCGTCACGCCCCATGTTGGGCTTAGTCCTGTTGAGCTTACTAGGTTTTCCAGCACGGTCGTGACGCCTCCAGTTTTGCTCAGTCAAACCGCTCAAAGGCGTATTCGCCTTGATAACGTGCTGGAGTCGTTGATGAACGATGACAGAGACACCAACGCCGATCAAGGTGTGATTGAGTTGACGCTGCTGATGGAGCAAAAGCAAGCGGCTCGAGAGGGTGAGTATCGCCGGGATCGCGAGGAAAGAGACGCTCTTCGAGAGGAACGCGATTTCGTCTGCAGCTCGCAGATCAGCAGACCGCCAGAGATGCCCAGAACCAGCGACTCCTGATGCTTGCGATGGCCAAAGTGTTCGGCGACATGGCGGGAGCAGATCTTTCCGACGATAGCAAAGCCGTTTGAGAGTTGTGGGGGATTTCGTGCCCATTTTTGGCGAGCTGAGAGCAAGTCTTGCGTAAATACAATATCGTTGTTTTTCTTTCAAGATGCGGTAAGTTTTACTGTTCCGTTACGGCATGAACACACTGCGAATTTGGCTAATTCCTGTAGTGCGGACCCGAAAATTGTACAAATGAAAAATGTTAGTAAGCCGGTTTCCGCGTTTCATGGGATCAAACGGCAAAGTCAGTAATAGTTGTCTATAGCATTTCGAGGCACAGCCCATGCCCCATTCAGCAGCTTGGCAAACGCTCATAATTGCGTTGCTCATCGCGATTAATCCCCGGCGACACTCACGACTCGCTCGCTCTATTTCTCCTTCTTTCAGTGGTGTGATAATTTTTCCTGCCATGGCATCGCTCACCGGAAAACCAGAATCCGTGGCGCAGCGGCCAGATGCGAAAGTTTTAGTTGTGTCCGTGACGAAGTTGAAGACGACGACTCATTTCGCCGTCGTTCCAGGACCCCAGATGATTGTGGCGGCCCCATATCAACGTCCCGTCGAATCCGTAGCAGAGCACTCCAGTAACTTTAACTGCGTGCAGCCAATCTGCGTAGAACGTTAGATACTAAACAAAACAAAGTACAAGTTCACTTACCGATGAAGTAGGCATTCTGGATATCGCTGGCCGATGGAGACTGAACAGCATATTTTTTCCGTCGGCAACGCAAAAACATCCGAGGATGAGTGGTTTTTGACCGATACCTTTGACGCCCACGTACGTTGCTGCTCAAATGAAAGCCACTGAATGACAGCAGCACTGTTAGAGTAGATGGTAGCCCATGGTGAGTTCGAAGGAGTGATCAAAGCATTCGAAGTCAAGTAGTTGCGAACTCGTAGAGTCGTTCGGATACGAATCAGGGCCACAATCTTTCTCGCGAGACGTTTCCGGTGTCGGCATTGCGTTTGGTGTTGCCGCGTCAAAACTGCTAGACGGGTGGCAGCGTGTTGGGCCATGCAACCAGTGAAGACTGTTAGCTGTGAGGATAGCCTAAGTTGCAAAATGCACAGCCTGTAGTTGTTTGCGATGATATCGCTATGCCGCTTGCTGTACGATGCCGCTTTGAATGTGCTGTTTTTGAAGGGGACGTGGAGCACAAGCCCCGCATATACTCAGCACCAACGTTGGAGCAAAGCCGTCACAAATTACACCTTGTGCTAGTCACAATTCAGCTGTTGTGGCATTTTTAAAGTCTACCAATTACTTCAGTCCCCAAAATGCCTCCGAAGACAAAGTCGAAGGGATTTATCACCGAGCGCGCAGTCCGGCGTGCAAGAGAGTGCTATTTACACTCTACTCTTGAACACTTGAAGAAGGAAAACGGGTGCTCCAAGAGCGCCAGAAGAAACGAGTCGTGCAGCGGAAGAAAAACAAAAGTAGCAGACCAAAGCATAATACTTGCGCAAAAAATGGTGATCCAAACACGGGTTGTTAGTTTGCATCCGGTTTGACACAAATCAGCAGCTTTTGCACTGTCAAAAATTAGTGACACCATAATTTTCCATCATTGATATGACATATTACCTATTCTGATCCTTTGGGTACATCCATCGCGGCATACGTACCAAGCGGTGACTCACTTCAAAATCTTCTCGAAGAATTACCATGTTACCAACGAAAGCGGTCCATTTGTCCCTACTATTCATTTATTGGTGAGTAGTCAATTATCACAGCGTGGTAAATTAAACCATTAACATACACCACATCTCCAGACCGCTGAACGATGACCAGGCCACTAGGATGGTTCAACATTCGCTTGAGCGAATCTGACATATTACGAGCTCGAACTGTTCTTGAGTCCTCCACAGTTTTGAAAACGACGCAAATCTTAATACTTTCAGTACGGAAGCCAACTCGCCCAATTACGCTGGATATACACCATAAAATAATATACAAATTTGTATGCTGAAGCTCTATCGCGCAGCATGATTGCTGCGGCACCACCGTCCCGCTGTGCTTATATACGCCGGTATGTAGGATGTAGCAGACAGCTTAAGCAACATAATGCTACCTAAAAGTTTGACAGACGCTAAGGAGTGTGACGCCATTTCACAAATTCTGAAAATGGCTGCAGTTTGTATCACGGCGGTACTACTTTCATTATTATCAGTGTCACGACGTCACCACTACACTGTTGCAACCGGAACTTCTAGGTTGATAGTTGTCAATAGAGCACACCACAGCAGGCATTTCGTTCGGGTTGTGTAGTTCCTACAGCTCTGAGCTTAAGCAATGCTGCCATCGCGGTCGTCTTTCAACCGAATGCGGGATTATATAAAGACAAACCTCACAAATACGGTACGAAGCTTTTTAGGCTGTCTTGTGCTAAGACTGCATACTTCGTTCGGTACGTGATGCTATGTATAAACTAAAACGTAGTCATCGGTTTGATAACTATGTATGGTTTACGGACGCAGATGTCAAGTCTGCTGCAGCAATAGGAGATAAATATCACCTCAATCGACACGAAGACTGGGCCTGCTGCGGTTATTACAAATCTGAAGGCTGTCTTCCCAAATTACGACCGTGAACGAGATGGAATGAGGCACATTGTCATTGATCGATGCTACACCTCCGTCGTGCTGCTTATCTAGCTACTTATCATGGGCTTTTATTGCGTCGGTACTATTCAGACGGATCGGCTAGGCTACTGCTGCAGCCTGGTCACCAAGAAAAAGAAGCGGCCTCAATCAATCCATCGAAGTACATTTACGTATGCGCAGTCTACTAAAGTGTCGAGGATGATCACGATACGGTGGTGGGATAGCAGTAGTGTCTTCTTTCTCCCGACTGGTGGCAGTGTCGCAATTGATCACATGCTACGGCGCGAAGTTGGTGATCGCGTTACTGTTCCATGTCCACGCATCGTCAAAGATTACAATCGGTACATTGGTGGCATCGATACGCATGATCAGCTGCGCTCACAACGGTATTAACTTCAAACTGCAGTGAAATTTGGGAATAGCTACAAGTCTCTTTTTATAGGCCTTCTGGATCTTGCCATTGTTAACGGCTTCATCTTACATCGTGCGTATCATACCAATCGGGGGACACGACCGCTGTCACGTGGTGGATATATTCGTCAGCTGTATCAAGAGCTTTGCGCTCTCAAAGAAACGGAAATGCTCAAAGGAAGTACGTTTCGCCAGAGCCCTGTAACACTGGCCGGGACTAGAGTCTCTGTAAACTAAGCTACACCTCACAGCCCACTGACGGTCAACGATCGAGGTGATGAATCAACCCAGCTAAAGCGCCGCGCTCGAGCGAGCACATTGTGTTCGCTCTTGCGGACGGAGGACAAAAAGCGCACTCGGACTACAATATTGTACTGTGATAAGTGCCGAGAGAACACACGCATTCATCTATCCACTGCTCCCCATCACCAGTCAGGGAGAGCTTATGTCATGTTTTGAAATCTGGTATCGTGAGTGGCGGAACGGCCAACTCAACCCCAGCGCGGCAAACCACTCAATTCGCTTCCGAAGATCCGACCGACAACACCATAAAAGCGGCGGAGATCTAGCGATACATCATCAGAGCCAAGACACCGCCATCATCCTCGACAGTCTGTCGCCGAACGTACACCAACAAGCACGCCCAAACTTTCAACAACTCCAGCTAGAATAACAACTTCTTCATGCTCATCTCGTGCGAGCTGGACCACATAGATAATAACAATGCAAACTACTTCTGCCAGCCGTGTGACGGGACCAAAATTCTGTGCAACGAGATTTGATTAGCTATAAAAAGAATATTTATGTACTCGCTACTGTAGCCATGCGTGACACATAAGAATTGGCACAAAATATGCACAATCAATCGGCAAAGTATTCATTGAGCAGTGTGAACAACACAGAGTGTAATGGGGGCCGACAGGAGCGTACAAGTGAGGACGATACCTATTGCAGAAGTGGAGACAGCCGCGGCAAACACAATCTTAATTAGTGTACCTTCATGGACATACCGCCGGACCGACCACCCACAGGGGTCTGCCAGAAAACGTGTACAGTGCCGCCATTGCTGCAGCAAAATTCGCGGATGAACGACTTAACACGAACGGACTAAAACGACAATCTTCAACGATTCGCCGCCTTTTGCCCTCCGAAGGATTCCCCGACCCGTTAAAGGAGCGCTTTGCACAGCTATCAGGAGTCATCGCAGCGTACATGAAGAGCTCGGGACGACGAATAAAAGCCAGTGGCCTGCTCATAAACTCCGAGACGTGATAAGTTGGCACTACGCAAAACCAGATATGCTTGCCGGAAGACATTCTCATGATCGTTGGGTCATCAAAACTGGAGATGGAAAAACTACACCTCGAGGGAATCCGGCACGGGCTGTTGCTATCACCCAGATCCTTGTGGGGCTCAGAGAGGCAAAAAAAAAAAAAAAACGTGAGAGGGCCCCAAAGCGTGCGTCGCCGATGTCGTTGTCAATGCTATCGAATATGATTGCTTTCCTAGAGTCCGACGCAATGTTCAACGAGACCATGCGTCTGTGGATTTTGGCAGTCTGCTCCCTTAGATTTTACAGTATGTGTCAAATCAACGAAGTTCCCCTCATGAAAAACGTGATATTCAGCTTGATCTTCAACGCAAGTCGCGCATAAACGGAAAAGATATCCGCTCTGGGTCCTTCATGATCCGGGATCGAAAGACCGACCACGATCCGCTTGCGAGTAGAACGTATTCTCTCCATCGTCTTCCGAATGAAGAGTGGGCTACCGAAGCATTGAACTACGTAGAGAGGTGGTTTACGGCATACATGGAACGTCGGCAATTACGCTTTCCCGTCGCTATCAAAGACCCCTCGCGGTGGAGCTAATACGAAGAAAGCAATTGCTAATCCACTTGTAGTCGAGACCAGTAAAAACGGAAGGGTGCCCCAAAATCGACAGGAAATGAAAGTGCTCTCGCCAAAGTTGGGATTATTTAGGGCTCACCAATGTTGGACACGAACTTCACGCAGGTACTGAATATTGTAGCCGAGGCCGTCGGTATCAGCCACAAGCTTGGTGGCGACGAGATTTGGTTCACCTTGCACTGCTTTCAAAGAGGAAGGCGCAGTACCTCTTTATGTTTGCACCTGGGGAGCGCTGGTGGTCACTGAAGCTCGTACAGTGGTGGGTCGGGTGGGCACTAAGCGAGAAAGTTGAACCCGTGACTAGTTTTCTACTGGATGACGTGCTGGATCTTGAGGAATATCAACCCGGGGACTCGCTGGTGCCTGACTCGATCCTGTGGACAACCGCGTCGTTGGAAAGATTAAATGACGTTCAGCACGCGCGTTTGTTAGATTCTGACGTGGCAAAGATCGTCCATCACTACCATGAACGATAGAAGGCGATTCTACTGGCATTTCGACTGATATTGTAAGCGAGATGAAGGCGCTTCTTGAAGGTCTACGAGAGACGATGAAGAGTATTGGCAACACTCAAGCATCAATGCAAGATACTGAGCACAGCGAGCAGAGTAATGATACAGACACCTCCACGCTAACGTTCGAACTACCCGTCGCAAAATCGTGTCGTGACTACTACGCTCGTCAGTAGTAGACACCGAATCCAAGCTAAGCTGTCATCAGTACCGTGCTGACGTTGACATGCTCTCGCGCGAGCGAAACGTGCATCGCTCCCGCCTTTCTCGTGTGAATATTGTCGCCGAGTTCATCCACGATCAGTTCAACGACAATGCCGACTTTTTCGAACAAGATTGTTTCAGGAAGCGTCGAGGGAGATTTGAGCGTCAACAGTATTCTAACCACTATTTGCAAACGGAGAGCGGCTTAGGACTGTCGTCCTCAAGTCCTATCCGTACTATCGTCTACAATTGTACTCCATGATTATGCCTCAGAGGTAGTGAAATGAAGAGAAGCTACATCATTCAAAACCTTAGCAGCCAGCGTTGGCGAAAGCGAGTGTGTGGGCTCGTAGACGTTTCTGGCACATGAAAGTAGGACATGACTGACACGATGTCTTGCCCGAAAACATGTTCAAACTCATTGAGCTGGGCTTCGTCTGCGTCGGTCATGACGTACTTGATGCGCAACGGCTTCCCAATCACCGTAGAATATATGTTTTGCAACGCCGAGAAAGACTCCGCGCAGTGAAAACCAGTGCGTTGTGACATTACAAAAATTGCGACCAAGTGGAACGTGCGCATGCAGTCAGAAATAACCACTACCATCACCGGATAATCAACCTGATGTAGTTTAAGGGTTGTATCGACGTAAAGCACGAATGTAGCAGGATCTCGATTAGCACATTCCAATAGACGCTTTGAGGTCATACCACCGATGAAAGCATCGTCGTCTGCTCCAGACCCAACAACCGGCTTGCCATCACCATCATACGTTCACGTGAAAGTGAGCGGGTCGCACCTGTCTTCTTCTCCATTGAACCCATTTTCGCGTATTATAGAGCGAACATCCTCAAGGTAGTCACTAGCACCCAACTGCGATGCCCGATAACTTTGAACAAAGCGCTGCACAGTTTGCAGCGATGGTAGCGTAGTTTCATCGAGCTGGAATCTGCGCAAAAGCGCATTTCGAATGGGTAGGGGTTTGTGGTTGTGGGCCGCCATCTCTCGCGCCACATCCTTCATTGGGTCCGTCAATCGGTCAGTGCGTGGTACACACCGATGCAACATATGCTCTCCATGCGCCCACACATTCACAATGTTGAGTGCACTGCTCTGCTGGGTATTTCCGCTCCAGCGCCAGCGGCCAAAAGGATTGTCCTCCGTACAAGCAGGACAGCTACAGCTTACCAAACGGGTGCGCATGTTGTGGGAGCTGACGAAGCGTACAGGTTGCACGTGGACAGGTCGCTCTTCTCGACAATGTAGGCTTTCAGCGTTTCCAAAAGCATAGCAGCATCGTCTCGGGGAGTCTTTGGGCGCGCAAAGTCCAGTCAATCACCCGAGGCATGGCGTTGGTGAGGCAGGGTGGCGGGGGCGTGGGCGGAGGGGTGAGGGGGCTGAACGCAAAAGCAGAAGTGAGTCGATGTCAAATGCTGCTAAGGATGCTATTGGACAATAAGTTTATATCTGTTGTTGTTATTGGTAGATATTCTAAGGGTTAACCACCCCGCGTTTTGGCGTGCTATGGCTTGGTTGACTGTGAGCCTCCGTGCTTTTTCAGTGCCGAGCAGCACATGCTAAGTCCCGTCTTGCTGCTTTCCGTGCTGTGGTGATTTTGAGGGTACGAAGTGTATTTTTCGGTGATTTAGATGCGTTGTCGCCACATCTTGATCCCGTCTCTCTTGTGCTAAGAGGTTTCGATGCGCGTTGCACTCATCAAGCGTGCGGCAGCGATTGCTGTGCTTGTGGCGCGCAAGGTGGGTGTCGATTACCCCGCACCCACTGCCAGCAGATCTCGTAAAGCTCGCACCGCTATCCAGCGCACCGTGACGGCAGTATGTGCTTTCGAGCACAATGTAGTGGCGTACTGACTCGGGTTTCCTAGCACCCGCCAACCCCTTGGCAACAGAACCATCACGTTGCGTCGGCTGTGTCGAACGTTGGCGTATTTGGGGAAGTTCCATGATTTCCTGGATCCACAGCGTCGACGGCGTTTTTCAGCATATCTTTGTACTCTACGAGGCCATGGCTCGGTCCAAACCCTAACCCGCTCGATAAACCCACCCGGGTCTGACCGGCCCCGGCCCACAGACCCGGTCTCAAATTCAGCCAGATCCGGCAGAATTTGAGGCGGGGTCTGTGGGCCGGGATCGAGAAAACCCATAACTCGCGAAAGACCCGACCCGAAAGGGAACCGGCCACTGTGAGTTACAAACTCCACTGGTAAGACAACGACAGAAAAACTCGGCAGGATTCGTCAGACATGCCACAGTAAAAACAAGCAGGCACAAAATTCGGCATGAAATATGATTGGTTGAAAAAACGAAAAATGAAACAAAAAAGCCAAACAAAACACGTGATTTGCAAAAAAAAAAAAGAAGCTTTATTGTCAAATTGTGACTTCGGGATGCTTGGGGTAGCTTATTGAAAGCTGCGAATTACCGTCTCCTCAGTAATCTTCTCCCAAGTGGCAATGGTAGCTTTTATCGCGCGGAGCTCTTCTCCTTCGCAATCCCGCCAGCGATTCCTTGAAATCCTACACGTAGCTTAGATTTTAGAGGCCCCATTACGCCAGCATCCAACGGTTGGCGTACCGCTGTACTATTAGGGGGAGCGGGACAACTTTAGCGTTTGCCACCTCAGCCGCAACACGCTGCCCCTCCTCCGAGACATGACTGTCAAAATTGTCTAGGGGAAGGATGACAGGGCTGTCAACTTCGTACTGTAGGAAGTTTTCGACGTAGAATCGCCAGCCTGTGGCGTCCATCCGCGTGTGCTCCTGCACAGTATAATAGTGGCCGCGTGGATACGTTGGTAACTCGTAGCGCTCAATTGTGCCACCCAGTTTAGCGCGAACAATGAATAAAATTGGCAGCTTTTTACCTGTATTTAGTAAACGTAGTCGTAAGTATTAGCATAAATCTATAAAAATAGGATTTAGCTCACCGTCGTCTCTAATGGTCAGCACCGCAGTCATGCGTTCCTCGTGCTTACTAATCTCAGCAATATGAGCGGGGTCATGACGCCCTCGAAGAGCCCAAATACGGCCTGGTGGCATGTCGAAGTTGATGGCAGTTCCATCGACGTTATACATCCCATCACCCTCATACGAGGCGTAATCCCTCCAAAGCGAGAGCGAGAATTCAGCTCGCACCTCTTCTAGCTCCTCCGAGATCACCTTCGCTATTTGAGGCTTTTGCGATGAGAAACCATAGCTACAAACATTAATTAATCAAAGTTAAAATTATTTAATCAGTTGTACGAAATAGTATCTTACCGTTTAGCTAGACGCTGGATCATTCTTTCTAGAGCGTCTTGGCCGCTCTTCTTTCCTTCAAAGTAGTTCACCACCCAGTCGTGATCAATAGTCCAAACGAAATCTATTATTCCCCTCGTTGTTAGTGCCTGTAGCATAAACATTAAGTTTTAATCCTGAAAACACACAGAAAACATCTTAAAAAACACTTACTTTATCTTCTCTACGGATGTCCTTCATGTACGTCACGAGGACAGAGATGTAAGGAAATATTTCCTTGCGTCCCTGCCTTTTAACATCTTTGACGACGTGTGGCCGGTGAAGGTCACAAGTGCGTCACGCTGCCGCCACCAGCTGTCCACTGTGCGTCCTGTGCGTCGAGGGCACTGGAGCTCGCGGGCGGTTTCGTCAACGCCCACTTCCCAGACGCGCTGAATTGTATCCCATTTTTTTGACGGTGTAGCTCCTCTTCTTTCTTAACATTGCAAAAAGAATGGTAATGAGCAGGCTGTAGTAGTGGTTTTTCTGGGATAGGAAAGAAACGTACAGCCCAGCCCAACAAGGATAATTGTCAACGCTGGTCACTACCAGTATTACCGGCACAAATGTGGGCCCTCCAAATCTTCAATGTCAACGCTGGTCACTACCGGTCTTACCGATTATTATATAGTATTAATAATAGTCTTTTAAAGCCACTTTTTTGCCACAGTCAGTGAGCGTCACTGAGCGCCAGGGTTCAAAAACAACAAGCTGCAGTCCGAAAAAGCAAGGCACGAAGATCGACGTCACGATCTGCAAGGACATAGCCTAACGGTCGCTGAATCTCGCGCGGGACGCGACGCTGCACAGTAGTACCATGACGACGGATCTGACCAAGTGCTGATTACTGCCGCAATTTTCGAGACCACAGCGGGTACATATGGAATCACTCCCGACGGGTCTATTGCGAAAGCCACTTGAGTTCTGGAAGGAGAAAAGTGAACTGACATTGATCCTGGGTTAGCCTAGCTACATGAAGTGTCTGCGAGGCTGCTTGACAACCAGTCAACTTGAACCCTGTTGTGGAGTGGAGAGTACTGTTCCCACAGTTGCTGCAGTGCTTGTGTTTGTGTGGGTTGTTTATCCCGTGAAGGCGTTGAGAGGCTGGATGCTTTCCCACGTGGTGGAATTGTCCTACGAGGTTGTCCACTACAACCGACGGTTAGAGTGTGACTATCTATTTAGACAGGGAAAAGCTTAACTGAGCCCAGAGCTCACTCTACAAAATACAGAGCTGAGTGGCAGGCGCTTTGCTGCTGCTAACCGTCAGACACTCTACTCGAGTTCGTCTCCTCCTCTGCGTGGCTTGCATTGCAAGTAACCCAAAGCAGACTTGTGAAGGTCGCTGGCGTTTGAAGACAGGCGATAACACCAGGGGTTGTTACTATCGTGACGATAAGAACCCCAAACAAGCTTGGTTTGTTTATGGACAGGGTGTGCCATCTAACTACACGACTGAACGAGTTGTTCTTTGTTGCCCATGTTGAGTAGTGAGTCGGACTTCGCAGCTACGGCACTATTTTTTCACTACTAAAACCGTACTTGGTGGTAATACTTTTCGGTTGTAAAATTTCCTATCCCAGTATTCGCGCAGCTCTAGTATGGCAGCCAGTCAATAATTTGTGATGATCTAATTGGCCAATATTTTGTATGCTCGCGCATCTGAACTGTCGGTCTTTGCGTTGCCGAGTTTTTCTGCTTGTACTTGGCTGCTCGTTTGACTGGAGATGTAGGTGCCTCCTCGAGCATGTAGCACTAACATCCAGGCGTACTACGTACATCTGTGTCTTAACTTTTGTACCTCGTTCTCGTTGCTCCGTATAGTGATCTAGGGGCTTCAGTACGCCGCGAGAGCGAAGACGTTCCTTGGATCCATTCACGACGACCTGCAGACACGATAGAGGCCGTTGGACTGCTCCTGGCCAAGCGCTCCGTCGCCATGCCGTTCGAGGAGGAGACGGCGCGCAAAAAGAAGCTCACGAGCGTCGTATGGGAGACGTTCACGCCGTTCTCGACCTCGGGGCTTCGGGACGGCGTCCTGGACTCGGCCAAGTGCACAGTCTGCAACAAGATCTTCAGTACGCGCCATGGCACGTCGTCTATGATGCGGCACGCCAAGCGGCACAACGAGTACCCGAACGGGACGGCCAGTAAGAAGGCCAAAAAGACGACGATCGTCACCACCAATGGATCTGCCTCTGTGGGGGTGATTGCTGCTCCTGGCAAGAAGGTTTCTGCAGTACTAAAGAAGGACGCATTGACGACGCAGATGGAGGAGCACGCAGGAGGTATGCTGGAGTGTCTTTTGTGGACGATTTCCGCTGTGTACTACTGGTAAAAAGGTTGTTGATGGTGTGATTGTGCTGTTGTACGGCCACTGCGTGGGGCAGGTCTGAAGCGACAGCGGTCGAGGAATATAACTGCATCACTGCTGGAATGGATCGTGGAGGACCGACAGGACCCTGGAGTCATTTCGCAAGAGAAGTTCCTGGAAGTGATGATGGCGGCGGGTGTGAAACCATTGATCCCGCCCGTGACAGATATGCAAAAGGTTATGGAACGCAAGTACTACACGCTATTCGCGCGTGTAGGTGAGTATATTACGCGCTCTGCGGTGGGCCGCATCACGTTTTCGTGTGATACGTGGTCAGGGTCAGTGTACAAAGGATATATGACCATTCATCTACACTGGGTCAATGCGGAGTGGGAGTTTAAGTCTATCCAAGTCGGACTGGAAGGGTGTCCGCCGGAATTCAACGCGTACTTTATGTCCGACTTGCTGTTCAATGTGCTCCAGAATAACTGGGGGCTCGGCAACAAACTGCTCTGCGGCGTGACACCCATGGGCAACGAATCGGCGGTGGGCATGGGGTTTCTCCGCGAGAAGATTAAGGTGCTTGTAGGAATAGACAACATCTCTCCGGACTGGAATTTGACTTGTCTGGGCCATTTAATCCACGTCGGTGTTCACGCCGCGCTCAAGGAAATGCAGCATGAGATTGTCAAGCTGCGGTCGCTGTTGTCGCTGCTCAAGTCTGCAACTGAAAGTCAAGAACACTTTGCGTTGCGTACTACCGAGTTGGGGATGCCGTACCCGGAGCTTCCCAACATTGACTCCCCAAGAACTGGACGACAACGATCACGATGATCTTGGAGAGCGCGAAACTCAAGGCCTCCATTAATGCCCTCTACGGCGATACTTCCAACAGTTTGAACGTCTTCTTGCTGGATGAAATTGAGTGGGACCTGCTGGTTTGGGTGGCCACGTTTCTCCAAAAGTGCATCCACATGGCAACATGCCAGAGCGACCAGAAACACATTTCGCTTAGCACTTCTATCAACGTTTGCAAGGCGATCGTGGGACTTTGCGAGAGCATGGCAGCTTCCGCGTCGGACTTCACCGCCAGCGCCTTCAACAAGGTTCAGACGGTGTGTTTAAAGGTGAAGACCAGTCTCCAGTCATACCACACCGAGCACTCGTCGCCGTTTTTCCGACTAGCGAAGATCTTGGACCCGCGTTTTTCCAACGAGTCTCCCGAGAAGGCAGCGAATAAGATTTTCTTACGAGAAACCCTGCGAAAGAATGTGTACGACACGCTCGCTGATGGGCGACAGGAAGACGATCAAGTACGGCATGACGACTCCGCCGCGTACACGACGTTCGAGAAGTTGCTGGACATTGGCGAAGGGGTGCCCGACTACTCCATTGACGGCGATGAGGTCGATCGGTTCTTCGACGCGACGCTTATCCGTGACAAGCGATCAGACCCGTTCTTGTGGTGGAAGTCGAACGAGACGCGCTTCCCGTCGTTAGCCAAGCTCGCGCGCGATATCTTATCGATTCCTGCCACAGCCGTCCCCAGCGGCGCTGTGTTCACCCGAGCCACGTACGCGCGTCCTCTCAATTCCGCCGTGGGCGAGACCAACAAGCTCTTCAAGTTTAACGAACTCGCCCGTGCGTGGCAGATCGAACGCCAGAACTTTGGGCGCAAGCGGCGTCGCGCCTCGTTCGACTACGCGGAGCCGCCGCTGGAGCCCCCTGCCAAATTGGCGTCCTATGAAGAAAGTATTTAGATAAACGACGACAACCAAGCACAAAGGTCAACTTCAAAAACACCTGCCACGTCATTGTACCATTTGTTCGTGGTACAATTTGAAGTTGAAACGTTCACGTCAACACCGACGTTTGACGTCTCCAAACGCTTTCACTTCGCAATCTTCCTCCTATCAGGTCGCTTCCCATGTCGCTCAAGAACGTCTACATCGTGGCCGCCAAGCGCACTCCGTTCGGCAACTTCGGCGGCAAGCTCAAAGGCGTGACGGCCACGGAGCTCTGCGCGCACGCCGCCAAGGCCACGCTGGCCGCTGCCCAACTGGACCCGTCGCTCGTGGACACAGTGCAGGTGGGCAACGTAGCGCCCACGTCTCCGGACGGCGCGTACATCGCACGCCACGTGCAGCTCAAGGCTGGCGTGCCGCAGGACAAGCCGGCTCTGACCATCAACCGACTGTGTGGCAGCGGCTTCCAGTCGGTCGTGGGCGGCATGCAGGAGATCTTACTGGGAGAGGCAAACGTGGCGCTCTGCGGAGGTTCCGAGAACATGTCGCAGTCTCCACTGGCGGTGTACGGCCACCAGGCCCGCTTCGGCGTCGGCCTGGGCGCCGGCCTGAACCTACAGGACACGCTCTGGTCGGCACTGACCGACTCATATGTCAAGACGCCCATGGGCATGACGGCCGAGAACTTGGCGGATAAGCACGGCATCACTCGCGAGGAATGCGATGCCTTCGGACTGCGCAGTCAGACTCGCTGGGCAGAGGCCCAAGCTGCAGGTCTGTTTGACGCTGAGCTGGTGCCGATTGAAGTGAAGGCTGGAAAGAAGACAGAGATGTTCTCGGTGGACGAGTCGCCGCGGGTGGTGGACATGAACAAGATGGCCAAATTGAAGCCTGTGTTCAAGAAGGACGGAGTGGTGACGGCGGGCAATGCCTCGGGGATTTCCGACGGCGCTGGAGCCGTGCTGCTGGCCAGTGAGGAAGCTGTTAAGACGCACAATCTGACACCGTTGGCGCGGGTTGTGAGTTATCAGGTGTCAGGGGTGGACCCCACGATCATGGGCATTGGGCCTGTGCCTGCGATCACTGGAGCGCTCAAACGTGCGGGACTGAGGAAATCAGACATTGATATTTACGATATCAACGAGGCTTTCGCGGCGCAATGGCTCGCGTGTATTAAGGAGCTGGAGATCGATCCAGAGATCACCAACCAATGCGGAGGAGCCATCGCGTTGGGACACCCTCTCGGAGCCTCCGGAAGCCGCATCACGGCGCACTTGGCCCACGCACTGCAACGTACCGGAAAGAAGTACGCTGTCGGATCGGCCTGCATTGGCGGCGGACAAGGAATTGCTCTGGTGCTGGAGAACACGGCATAACTTCTTTTTCTCGCACGAAAGGAGAATACTTTTCTAATCAAACGATCTCTTCAGTAAAGTAGTAAGTTTGAGTCTTGAATCGCTAGATTCGTTGCATATTAGTCAATGACAATGACTTGGGGTTTGTCGCGCGGACGCTTTTCACCAACTTGTGGAGAGCTGGTGTTTGGTGGTGCAGTGAATCGTGCAGCAATCAGCTTTTCTTTTTCGACCAGCCACGCGGCCCTCAGGTTGTGCTGGCTTTCGTGGTAGCTGCGAGTCTTAGTGATTGTCACGCTCGCGGACCGGCCACTTCCTCCTGCAGTCATCGAAAACGAAGCATTAATCTGAGAGTGGTGTGTTCAGCGTCGAGCGTCTCGGATACTATTGAAGCCCGAGTGCGTCATGGTCTGCTCGGGGCCCCGCAAAAGGACTCAACACGTGGATTGGCCGGGAACTGCGCCTTGGGCATCATCCAAGAGAACGGTCGCACAGGTTTTCCAAGTTGCTGGCAGAGCCATCCGAGTCGACGGTCGGCAATGGAAGCAACCGCGATAAACTTCTGGTCTTGTGTGTCCAGCTCAGCTATGCATGGCAATACTTTGGCGACTATTGAACCAAGACCTTTCGGTTCTAGTCCGCTGAAGTGGTTTACCATGGTGGTGAGAGCGTCCATGTTGTCACTGGCGATAACCTTTTTCCAAAGTTGATCCAAACATCCTGATGAAAGCAAAGTCTTCGAGGTGAGGTCAGCTGCTGTTTGCGCGACGGCATTCAACAAAGAAGTTTGAGCCTGCCCAGCCTCAAGACCGTCAAGGACGAGCAAAGTCATCTTCAGACCCTTGTCTTGACTCTTTGAGTGCCATGAATAAGCATCTTCATCTTCGGATGAGGCCACAGCTTTCAGGATTATATCGCCAATGTCATTCCAGTTAAAAGCGTTAACGAGTGAAGTGATACTGTCAGCGAGTTTAAGCTTTTCTGACAGGGAATCGAAAAACCTGTTGAAAAACATACCCACTATACCAGCGTCGCCAGATTGCACAACGAGATCGGCCATCATGCGGCAGAAATTCAGCGAAAATGTTTTCGTGTCCTTGGGGTAGGATGCCTTCTCCATAAATGCTCGAAGAGTTTCAGCAGGAACAGATTGCTGTTTCTGAAGCGCAGCGGCAGCAGCGTCAATGTTGATGGTGTCCAACGCGTAATCAATGTTTTTCTTCGCAGGCCACGCAAACACAGCACAGCGACTCGCCACCGTCTTCATCATTCTGTCCACACTGTAACCTTCATAAGGTTTGCTATCGTGCTCCTTCTAAAGTTGCGAAAGCGTTTTTTACTTGGGTTCAGGAATGCAGGCGTAAGTGTAGTTTTGAGATCACCATCTTCATACCCCGAAGCATACATCGTCACTGTGTCTCCAAAGTTCATACCTTCACTAGAGTACCACGTGACAACATCACTTCGGTCATATTCCTCCCATTCTGCGTATTCACTAGTGTTATCCTCCATCGCGACTTTCTTTGAGCTGCTGTCCAAGTCAAAGTACTGGATTTGACGCGAAAGCACCGCGATATGAAATACAAATCCCTTGTCTTCAGGGATCAAACTATTCGCCTCCCGTAGTGCTCGGAATCGCGCTTGATCTACCCGACGAAGCGTATCTACCTCTCTCACGTATGTCCGCTTCGGTGTACTTATTCGACAGCAACAATGCGAAACATTCTTCTTCTGGCGTCACGTCCTTCAACACTTCCGCTAATTCTTCACTGAGGGGTCTGTCCCCTTTAGCATCTTGCAAATGGAGCAATTACGCTGGTAATGACAACGAGTACATCAATACTAATTGAAACCCGCTCTTCACTTCCTCCCGTTCATGGAGAGCGTCAGTGTAATGCACTGCGTAGAACGGCAAAAATTGGGATGATTTATCCTTCTGTCCAAACTCGTAGCGAAACGCCAGCTCTCGTCCTCTGTATACGATGAGAGCCCCTCCTTCATGGCCTGACGGGAGTTGGATCACAAGTGTCGCTAGAACTCCCTCTTTCTTTTCTTTTGATGTTTCTCTGCTTTTGCTCCTTCTCCATTCACCACCAACTCTTGGAGGTGACTCTTCATCTGACCACCTTTAAACCCCAGTCTATCTCCAACTAAAGCACACAACTTCTCCATCCCTGTCTTCCATAATGGGTTTTGGAATGTTACTAGCTCCGGTCTCAATCTCCAAGTGTTTTCTCGTCTTGATCTTGCTCACACTTTGGCAATAGCTTGTCAGGGGAAAATGGCAGTTGGATGGTTCCTATTCCTTCCACCGTAAGCCCAGGGAGCACTCGCAGCAGTTCTGCTTGCCCTCCAATGGAGAACCCACCAGCGTCTACCTCTGTCTCCTCCAGTAGTATGTTGATTTTATTTAATTTTCTTCAAGATGGGGTAATGACGACTTCCGGTTCTCCTTCGCAGCCGAACGGCCACGCGGCCTGCTCATTCGCTAGGGTCTTCTTCTCCGCCTCCCGTTATCGCTCATAAAGCGCTGCCTTCGTGGATAGTAGTCTGCGTGGGCTGTACCTGCCGTCGACTTCCGCGCCCTCTGCTTGGTCCGTGCCATCTCGGCCAATGATCAAATAACAAGATTCAGTAGATCAGGACAACTTCAACTTGACTAGTTTCTTAGTCAAACGTTTTTTGATTGAAGGATTTTGACAACGTAGTTCTTTGTTATCTGTACTCATTCTCAAACTTTCCCCCAAAGCAATGGGCGCCTTCTAATGCAACAGCGATGACTCCTACGACGACGAGGAAGACGAAGAATTAACGGAAGATGAGGAAGTCATGGCTGACATCAAGTCTACCAGAATGAGAACAACGATTTCTTCAAGCGATGGCCCTTTGGGGGCAAATGCACTCCTGCTGATGTACCAGTGCCGTCAGGAGCTGCTTGTTTGACAATTAACAAGTTGCTGCGTCGAGCGAACACACAAGCTGGCGAATTCAGCTACGGTGGGCAAGCAAACACGTTGCAATCAGCGCCAGGGTTGGCAGTTGATGGTGTTGGGTCGATTCCAGTCTCGTTAAACGAAGACACAGCGTGAAGACTGATCCAAGAGTGCGAGAGGTCTCCGTTCGGACGCAGACTCGAGACGCTTCATGACGAAAGCGTCCGCAAGAGCTGGCAATTAGCACCGAGCCAAGTGCAGCTAACAAATCCCATGTGGCTAAAGGGTCTTGAAGAACCGACCGAGACGATCGCAGAGCGGTTGGGATACAAGGATGTTCCGCTGCAGACCAAGCTCTACAAACTTCTCGTGTATGGAGAAGGAGGCCACTTCGACAAGCACAAGGATACCGAGAAGGAAGACGGCATGATCGCAACGCTGGCGATCCAGCCACCTAGTTTGCACGAAGGTGGGGACTTGCTGGTCTATCGCAATACGGAGACCGTGTATCGCCACGATTTCGGGAAGAAGGGCGGCACGACAGCATATCTCCCTCATTTGCCGTTCACTATGCTGATGCAGAGCATTCGCTTGAACAAGTGACGAAAGGTTTTCGATTGGCATTGGTGTACTCGATCTGCTTGCCACCAACGATGGATCATATGCTCCGAGATGATGATCGACAGCTAAGTGGAGAATTGGCCGCTGCCATTAATGGTATGAAGGACGACGACGACTCTTTTGCTTTGCTACTTGCACACCAGTACACGGAAAAAGCATTCGTGAAATGGGATCTGTAGCTTTGAAAGGAATTGACCGTGCAAGACTTCATGCCTTGGAAGACGCCAACGCTGTAGCTCAAGATGATAAGAAATTGACCTTCTTTATTGCGCAACTCACGCATGAAGTCGACTTTTACGGCAATGAAGTTACGAAGCAGTGCGAGACGATTACGTGGTATGCCAAGAACGGAACGAGGCTTGGTCAGGTCAAAGTACCTACAGTGCACTTTAACTTCCTCAACCCAGCCGAGGAAACGCTGTCGCGGATGTGGAGACCGTACGGCAGCAGCACGTATGAAGGCGACCTTGGCAACCAATTGGGAACTCGTGACACCATTTACTCTCGATATGCTGTCGCTGCGTGGCCTGCAGCTAACGCCGTCGAGATCGCGCTAAGGCATATTAGTGTGACTGCGGCTGTCGAAGCTCTGAAGCACCAGGGATTGGTAAAAGGAGTTGATGGCGCAGCACTGAGCAAGCTCATGGACAGTATTTCGAGTAGCGAATACTGCAGATTCGTCAAGCCGTCTACTGGTAGAAGAAAAACACTAAAGTTGACGCAAAACGGTGGTGAGGATACATACTATCCAGCTGCATTTTACCAAGGAATGTGCGAGCTGCTCGTAGGTGTTGGAGATGCATCGCTGGTGACTCGGTTCTTCAACAAATTCTGGAGTAACTTTGATCCTGACATCGACGAAGACGCGCTTATCCAGTCGGTAATCGTTGTTGTGAGCACATTTCCCTGGGTTGTCATCGGCCAAGTACTTTTGAACGCGCTAGATCGTCTGAAAGACCCAGTTGGGTGGAACTGCAAGTAGCGGATGATTTAAAAAAACGGGTCAGTGCATGGCATTTTCCTGAAAGCTGTTGTGGAAAGCTACCTGGAATTAGGCGACCAAGAATTGTGCAATTTCAAGAAGATCGAGTTACTGTGGAAACTGGTCATTACTGGTGAAGATAAGACCATTTTCGAGACCATCACGAACAGATTCTTGCAAGCCGATCCCAGCTTGCTACTTCCGGTTATCAAAGGATTCTCGAAGTGTGTTGGCGATCTGGACGAAGCGGGCGACAGGTACAAGGCGCTGGTAGCGATCGCCAAGAAGAGAGCTGGGTGGCTGGGCCGTACCATTCACAAAATGGACAGACCGTTTTCGTGGGAGATGCCTGAGGCGCAGTTCCCGAACAACGGCGAGGTGAGAGCATTTTTGCGGCTCCGACATATCGATGACTACGACGAGCACCGGATCGAAGACGTTCAAGGACGTGCAGGACACGCGGAACTACGCTGCCAAGTGGAACCGCAAGGAGAAAGATGGCGCTTCGTTTGAGATGGAGGCTGGCGGTAGTGACGACGGTTCCCTCGTGACAATTACGAAGACGCGCGAGTGGTTCAGCTCACAGCAAGAGAAGCTGAAGCAGTTCAAGGCGGAACGTGGCTCGCTGACTGATGTGTTTGCCACACTGTGCTGCGGAAGAACGTAGTCATTTGGAAAACAGTTTAGTCGGATCACTTATTTGTGACACTAGTTTTTACTTTGCAAAATTGAAAATGGAACAATCGTCTGGAAGCTGAACGATTAAAACTGGTGAAGCTTCTACTCTACGACAGCATCTCAGTTACGACGGGCTCAAACTGATTGATTATGTTCCTGGAAATGCGACGCGTTTCCAGTAGTGGTATAATGACGTCGGCACTCGCCGTGGTAACAAAAGCTTCATCCAGTCTTTGGTACCCATTTCAGATCGATGTTGAGGTCATCAAACCCTCCAACCCTGCAACGATGCTTGGGGTTGTTCCCGATGACGTCTCGACTGAGGCGCTTCATTGCTGCACACCCTCGGGTCTACGCTCTTCACCCCAATGCATTATATGTCAATTACTTTGGTTGTCTACGAGCTCCCCAACTTTCTGTAGTTAATAGCATTTGTTCATCACCACAATTTGAGAAGTCCCGAAAACAATATAGTTAGTCATTATTCATACCGCAACATTCGAAGGTACAGGCTTCGCGTTGAACAAATAGTTGACAATGCCCGCGCATCCACCTTTCGTGTCTGCCATTGCCTTCCGCTTAACAGTAAGACTCAATTTTAATGACGAAAATCCGAAAGACTGAGAGGAATAATACGTGGACACCATTGGCTTTCATGAATGAAAGCGCACCGCGTTGCCGATTTCGGCAATAACCTGATCCAGAAAGGTCCTAGTGTCCTTGCTCAGTTAGAACGCTCGACAACAAAACGTCACTTCAAACATTTTTACCTGCTAGAATCGGCATATAATGCGATTTTGCAAAGGCAAAATAACGGTGCATGCCGATTAGAATGTTTCCCAAGGTAGTGGAAGACCGCAATTAATGGAGACTAGCTCGCAAAATGCACAATGAGAGGCGTAACGATCGCTTCCGAATCACAACGTGGCAAACACATCAGTCAGCGAGCTACGTTCCGCCTTGAACTGCTTCAGCTTCTCTTGCTGTGAGCTGAACCACTCGCGCGTCTTCGTAATTGTCACGAGGGAACCGTCGTCACTACCGCCAGCCTCCATCTCAAACGAAGCGCCATCTTTCTCCTTGCGGTTCCACTTGGCAGCGTAGTTCCGCGTGTCCTGCACGTCCTTGAACGTCTTCGATCCGGTGCTCGTCGTAGTCATCGATATGTCGGAGCCGCGCAAAATGCTCTCACCTCGCCGTTGTTCGGGAACTGCGCCTCAGGCATCTCCCACGAAAACGGTCTGTCCATTTTGTGAATGGTACGGCCCAGCCACCCAGCTCTCTTCTTGGCGATCGCTACCAGCGCCTTGTACCTGTCGCCCGCTTCGTCCAGATCGCCAACACACTTCGAGAATCCTTTGATAACCGGAAGTAGCAAGCTGGGATCGGCTTGCAAGAATCTGTTCGTGATGGTCTCGAAAATGGTCTTATCTTCACCAGTAATGACCAGTTTCCACAGTAACTCGATCTTCTTGAAATTGCACAATTCTTGGTCGCCTAATTCCAGGTAGCTTTCCACAACAGCTTTCAGGAAAATGCCATGCACTGACCCGTTTTTAAATCATCCGCTACTTGCAGTTCCACCCAACTGGGTCTTTCAGACGATCTAGCGCGTTCAAAAGTACTTGGCCGATGACAACCCAGGGAAATGTGCTCACAACAACGATTACCGACTGGATAAGCGCGTCTTCGTCGATGTCAGGATCAAAGTTACTCCAGAATTTGTTGAAGAACCGAGTCACCAGCGATGCATCTCCAACACCTACGAGCAGCTCGCACATTCCTTGGTAAAATGCAGCTGGATAGTATGTATCCTCACCACCGTTTTGCGTCAACTTTAGTGTTTTTCTTCTACCAGTAGACGGCTTGACGAATCTGCAGTATTCGCTACTCGAAATACTGTCCATGAGCTTGCTCAGTGCTGCGCCATCAACTCCTTTTACCAATCCCTGGTGCTTCAGAGCTTCGACAGCCGCAGTCACACTAATATGCCTTAGCGCGATCTCGACGGCGTTAGCTGCAGGCCACGCAGCGACAGCATATCGAGAGTAAATGGTGTCACGAGTTCCCAATTGGTTGCCAAGGTCGCCTTCATACGTGCTGCTGCCGTACGGTCTCCACATCCGCGACAGCGTTTCCTCGGCTGGGTTGAGGAAGTTAAAGTGCACTGTAGGTACTTTGACCTGACCAAGCCTCGTTCCGTTCTTGGCATACCACGTAATCGTCTCGCACTGCTTCGTAACTTCATTGCCGTAAAAGTCGACTTCATGCGTGAGTTGCGCAATAAAGAAGGTCAATTTCTTATCATCTTGAGCTACAGCGTTGGCGTCTTCCAAGGCATGAAGTCTTGCACGGTCAATTCCTTTCAAAGCTACAGATCCCATTTCACGAATGCTTTTTCCGTGTACTGGTGTGCAAGTAGCAAAGCAAAAGAGTCGTCGTCGTCCTTCATACCATTAATGGCAGCGGCCAATTCTCCACTTAGCTGTCGATCATCATCTCGGAGCATATGATCCATCGTTGGTGGCAAGCAGATCGAGTACACCAATGCCAATCGAAAACCTTTCGTCACTTGTTCAAGCGAATGCTCTGCATCAGCATAGTGAACGGCAAATGAGGGAGATATGCTGTCGTGCCGCCCTTCTTCCCGAAATCGTGGCGATACACGGTCTCCGTATTGCGATAGACCAGCAAGTCCCCACCTTCGTGCAAACTAGGTGGCTGGATCGCCAGCGTTGCGATCATGCCGTCTTCCTTCTCGGTATCCTTGTGCTTGTCGAAGTGGCCTCCTTCTCCATACACGAGAAGTTTGTAGAGCTTGGTCTGCAGCGGAACATCCTTGTATCCCAACCGCTCTGCGATCGTCTCGGTCGGTTCTTCAAGACCCTTTAGCCACATGGGATTTGTTAGCTGCACTTGGCTCGGTGCTAATTGCCAGCTCTTGCGGATGCTTTCGTCGACCTTCGTCTCGCGGTGTTTTCCGAACGGAGATTTCTCGCAAACAGTAACCAGCTTTGCAGCTGCTTCTTCATTCAGAGGTACTGAGATTGACCCTACGCCATTGACGGACAGCCCTGGCACCGACGGTAATGTAGCTGCTTGTCCCCCAAAGCTGAATTCGCCAGCTTGTTTCTCCGCTTTAGCCAGCAGCTTGTTGATCTGAAGGCACGCAGTCCCCTTCGGAGCTGGCACGTCCTGCGGTTCACCCCGACCGCCAAAAGGCCATTTGTTGTGAAAGTCGCGGTACTGGTCCCGATACACGCCGTTGCTTTCCTCCATGGGCCCTTTATATTTCTCAAATTATTGCCGCCATCGCTGGGAAACACGTACTCCGTTGGGTAGTAGTAGCTGTCGTCGTTGCTGTCCATTGCGAAGTTGCCGAGGGAATTTGGAAAATGAAGCAAAAAGGAAATTGACCCTCGGTATAATAGCAAATATCCATCAGCCCTCACTCAATCTCGTTGGTTCGGTGGTCCGGTGGAAATGCTAGACATTCTTGGCAAGAATGGTTATCAGCGATATCGCTAATCCCAAATGATGAGCACCAAATGTTGAGCGGTTGAGAAGTACCAGATCTCACTTTGCCATGTGTCGCTTGCTGCTTCTCGTCGTGTCCGTCGCTTTCTCCACCGTCGCCGCTAGTCTCCGCCCCATCATCGGCGTGTTTGCACAGCCTCGTTCCCACAAGTCACAGTTTCCCGAGTACATTGCCGCCTCGTACGTCAAGTGGGTCGAGAGCGCAGGAGGTCGCGTCGTCCCCATCCCTTTCAATGCGCCCAAGTCTTATCTGGAGAGACTGCTGCCCCAACTCAACGGACTGTTGTTCCCTGGCGGCGGCGCCAATCTGAACGACCGTGCAGACGTACTATTCCGATTGGCATTGGAACTCAACGACAAAGGAGTTCATTTCCCAGTCTGGGGAACTTGTCTGGGCTTTGAATGGCTCATTCAACTCACTACGAAGGACTTACAGTCGCTCTCGACAGGACTCGATGCCATGAACATCACACTATCGTTGAATTTTACTGACCAAGCTCGTACCAGTCGGTTGTTCAGTGCTGCGACGCCGGAATTGTACTCGTCGCTGGCCAGCAAGCCCATTACCATGAACAACCATCGACGAGGGATCACACCCGAAAAGTTTGCCACGTACCAGTCTCTTGTGGACTTTTACAATGTGCTGGCGACGAACGTCGACCGACAGGGAGTGGAGTTCATCTCGGCCTTTGAGGCCAAAGAGTACCCAGTCTACGCCGTGCAGTTCCACCCGGAGAAAAACAGCTTCGAGTACGGAGAGTACCAGGATGGCACGCCGTTCGAGGTGATCGACCACTCGAGAGAGGGCATTGCGAGCGGCCAGTTCTTCGCCAGCTTCTTCATCGAAGAGGCTCGCAAGAACGACCAGAAGTTTGCGGACCCGGCGGTGGAGCGGAAGGCGTTGATCTACAACTACCGGACGTCGACAATCACGGACCCAGGATTTGTTGAGTCCTACATGTTTGAACAAGATTTTGAAACGCGCGCAAATTTGAATCAAGATCCTGGCGGTATCTTATTTTCTTTTTTCGTGCTTGTCAAAGCCTCCTTGAGGATCGTCATGCGAGACGAGGAGGACTGGCCGTTTGGCTGCGAAGGAGAGCCGACCGACGTGTTGACGCCGACTGGAAAGACGTCGGCGGAGTTCAATCGACTGCTGGAGAAGGCGGAAGTGGACGCGGGCGAGTTCTCTATCAGTGGGCAGGCGGATCTGCTGCCAGCGATCTCAGGTCTTACAATCGCGGGTGGTAATATTTCAGTGCGTATCGTCCCAGAAAATTCCGAAATGCGACCAAGGTAACCAAGACTGCAACATTTGGAGGCTAATGGGCAGCATGTGACACTGAGGAATCCCTTGTGGGCTCGTGGGTTGGACAAGATGAAAGTTGTGGTGGGGGATCGATTGGGCTTCAAAGACATTAAACTCAGCTGTAAGGTGAAAGAGTTGGTGGTGTATGGAACAGGAGCAAAACTAGACCAGCACCAAGACGAGAAGAAGAGCGGAGTGGTGGCGACTTTGGAGATCCAACTGGCGTCGGAGCATCAAGGAGAGGCCTTGAACGTTCACAGAGGACGCGAAGTGTTTCATCATGACTTTGGAGTTGGAAAGGGATCTGCCGCCATCGGTGACACGATCATAACAGCTTTTGCAGCTCTCAGACCAGGAAATGACCCGTACAGATGCTCGCTGTATCCGATACGTGAAGACCCGGACCTCGAATTGACCCTGCGTGTGCTGGATCATCTACAGCCTGGGGAAGCGCAAGTCGCGTTACATGATGCGGCACACAAAAGAGCCCTCAACCCCGAGCCAAAATATGTGTCATCATCTGGATATTTGGATCGCCTTTTGAAATGGTCAATCCGCAGGAATAGCTCCAGCGACCTGCGCAGCTTGTGAGCCATTTTAAGCAAATGAAGCCGAGCGATCTCGGCCCCGTTATGGCGGCGACTTTGCAGTACGCGGCGAACCTGAAGGCAGAAGATGAGATGTTTGTGCTTCTTGACACTCTCGCTGGTCGTCGGGTTCAATGGATCAACAGGCAACTTGAGACGCCCGACCAGCCATTCAGTTGGGAGATGCCGCATGCCCAATTTTCTGCTAGCCTGCGTGTGCAGGAGTTCTTGCGCAGTTCTAAACAAATGATGACAATGAACAATATCAGGGATGCAAGTCGCTGGAATCGACACCCACAGGTGAATGCCTCCTTCACGATGAAAACGAGCGGTCCCGGGAGAAATGCGTTTGTGACTATCACCAAAACGCGAGAGTACTTCGACAATCTACCAGTGCAACTAAGAGTTGAAAAGGAGAATCTGCAGGCGGTAGGCTACACTGAGCAAGTGAAGAACGTATTGGTGGACCAAAAGCGAAGTCGAGAGGAGCCCGATGTCATTGTGATTAACTAGGACACCATTTTACCCGTGGTAACATAGCGCTCTAACAACGATCCTGGGATATGCTACATGTAAGGTTGAAGCATCGTGAGGTATCCGCTGGGACCTCCCTCTTCCCTCCGACCAACAGAATCGTGCGGTTGAAGAAGAACGCAGGTGGGCTATAACCACTACAGGCTAGGACGGGAGGATTTGGGATCGTCGGAGTCAAGCATCTCTTACTCAGGCTCCTCTTCGGACTACTCGCCTCGTAGTGAGGGAGGAGATGCTGATCCTTGGTCGCCGAAGATGGACTACCACCAGTTCGAAGAGGAATCCCAACAGCACGAAAGGTACTTCCTGGATGCAGCAAGCGGACACCATCTTAACCGAGTCAAGCGGTTCCTGGTAAAGCATAGTGTGGACATCAATGCCACACGCACTGAAGTCGTGGGGAAGAAAACAGACCGCACTCATGATCGCGGCAAAGAATGGGTATATGGACATGCTGCAGTTTCTGCTAAGACACAAAGCAGCAGTAAATATGGCAGACCGCTTTGGACGAACAGCTGTGATGCTTGCTGCCGAGAAGGGGAGGGTAAAGCTGTTCAGACCTTGCTTTGTAATCGTTCTGTCGATGTGAACTTGTCGACTCCAGACGGGGTGACAGCTCTTATGTTCGCAGCCAAGATAGGTAATATCCAAATTCTCGACGACTTGCTGGAGTCCGGTGCCAATGTGAATGCGACGGCGACAAGAAAGCTTCGTGAAACTCATGCAAGTCGACTATTAGGTCGTTCAGAGTATAAAAATGAGTATTCTGCTGGTGTCGACACTGTAGTCCTGTTAGCGGCGAAGTATGATCATCTCGAGGCTGTCAAGTTTCTCATCGATAAAGGGGCCGACTTGGAATCACCGAGAAAAGAAGCGAATCGGCTTCTGGTCGCTGCAGCCTCTACGGGTAGTGTCGAGATCATGAAATGTTTTCTTGAAATTGGGGCAGACGTTAGCGCAGTCGGGTGGAACGGGCAGACAGCGCTCATGCGGGCTGTCGATACTGGTCAGGATGAAGCTGCACGCTTCCTACTCGAATGTGGAGCTGACATAAATTATCGTGATGGACAAGGCCACACGGCTACGTCAATCGCAATGCAAAAGGGACGCATTCTCATCCAGCAACAATTGGCACTGCATACTCAAGTGTTTATTGATGAACCTGCAACAGGCAGCGTGTATAATGGACATCAACCGAGCTGGTTTATTTCTCCCGCAAATGTGGAGCTGTGCGAAGTTACTACGAAGTCCTTCCTGGGTGTTAGGGAGTTCCACTCAAGGTAGCTTGACGCTAACGTCGTAGTTAAGCTCTTTCTTCCTGAGGCGTCCACAACGAGTTTCCAGGAGGCAGTGACTCAGTGGCATCAGTTACGGCACCCGAACGTCATTAAACTCTATGGCGCGTGTGACGTGGGACATCATTTCTTCGTTTGTGAACATACACGCTACGGCTCAGTTTCAAACTACCTCGCTGCATGTGACCCCAAAGATCGGACCCCGTGGGCATTTCTCCACGAGGCAGCTCTAGGTCTTATACCTTCATGAGAGACGAATTTTCCACGGACACCTGCGACCCGACACCATACTCGTTGGCAACGATAGACAACCCAAATTGGCAGATTTTGCAGTAAGTGGTTCGACTTCAATTGCGGATTTTGGTTTTGTTGGTGGTGTGCGATATCAACCACCAGAGCGATTGCAAGGAGCACCCACGTCGTTTGCGTCGGATGTGTATTCACTCGGTATGTGCATTTTGGAAGTCATTTCAGGAGATGTGCCGTGGAGATATGAAAGGAATGAAGAAAGCATTTCCAGAATCGTTATCGAGAATGGAATACAATTCTTAGGGCGGCCCGGATGATTATTTTCGAACGATGAATGGGATGTAATTACGCGCATGTGTGCCAAGTCGCCTGAAGGTAGGTAACTTATTGCAATGGTAGTTGATAAACTCGAACTTTTCTCTGCAAGAGAGAAAGCTGCGGTCACTGAACTGCAACCGGAGTTGGGGTCACCTCTTGGCAGTGGAAAAAGAACGGATCTGTTTGACAAAGCTGACATTAACAATGCCGAAGATCTTGTCAGGACGTCTCTCTATCGTGCAATCTTGGTCGATTTTAAAGCGCTACATGACCACCTCTCTCAGCCAAAATGTCACGGAGTACTCACGCAGCACTACAACGATTTGTTTTCCGAATTTGAGGCGGACCTTCTCGATTCTACTAGGCAAAATGGACTTAACCGGCTCATGGCTGCTAGAACCAGAATTACCCAAGCTCGGAGTCTTCACCGCAGAGATGGCGTGCTCTGGGAGGCCGTTTGCCACCGTACGATTACCCGTGTTACCTCAAAAGAATAGTGGCAACAGATGTGCGCGCAGCATTTTAGCGCATACGCGGACGAATTGCTGGAAGCATGCAAGTCCTCGTCGCAACAGCAGCGCCTCCTCAAATCCGAGATAGACTGGTCGACTTTCCTTGGCTTTTGCGTCCCGAAATGGATCGTTTTGTGCATGACTACACCAGTGATCAGCTTTCTATCCTGAGTCGGGCCTGCGAGATGATTGCGAATAAGCACCTCATGGTAGCCATGTTACCTTCCACCCCAGACTACTACATCGCTATGTCGGAGCTTTAACGTTATGAAGGAACCGGTGGAATTGATGCAGCGGGTTCATTTGGTCGTGTTCGCACCGCTAAATGGCTGGATTCCGAGGTGGTGATGAAAGAACTAATTCTTGATAGCAATCCGCAGACTTCATCCTCTAGTCGGTGGTCAATGTCTGCATCCAGTATGTTTACTAGTGCGGCGGCATCGGAGAGCCCAGACCATCGAGGGGAAGCACTTCGAATGTTCCGGCGGGAAGTGAAAATCTGGTATCAACTCAGCCACCCTAATGTTGTGAGACTTTTCGGCGCATGCCATGTTGGTGCTCCCTTCTTCGTATGCAAATACGCGCAACACGGAGATCTCGTCAAGTTTCTGAATAAACACCCTGATCAGCTATGACCAAAGCTCTACGAGGCCGCTCTCGGCGTCCAATATCTACATGAACGTGGTGTCATTCACGGTGATCTGAAGGAAACAATGTCGTAATAGGGGACGATGGAACGACAAAGGTGACGGATTTTGGACTCAGCTCTGTCAAGGAAGAGAACGCCTAAATTTCAGGTGCCGTGCAATGGGTAGCACCGGAATGTTTAGGTGCCGATGCCAAGGATGCGTCGCCCGAATCTGACGCCTATTCTTTGGGTATGTGCATCATTGAGGCCATGCGCATTGCTGAGAATGCAAAGAATCCGTACCCGTGGGAGCGCATGCTTGATATGACCGTGAATTACAATGTTAAACATGAGCGAGCATTCCCCTCAAGACCACGGAAGTGCACCGATGAGCAGTGGGAATTGGTGAAGAAAATGTACCGACACGACCCAAGTGAACGGATTGAAATCGTTGGGGTTGTAGACGAGCTTGAAACATTATCCAGGGTGCCAAATACAACTACAGATTGCACGGCCCTACCGGTAGAAGGCGTCGAATTAACCGTTGCCGAGATGAAACTAATGACGACCCGTAGCTCCAACCGTGGTGAACAGCACAAAACGAACCTTTCGCGAAGCTACAAGCAGTTATGGAGCCGCATTGAACGCGCTGTTCCATTTTCAAAAGACCGAGATGGTGCGTTGTGGACTGACATGGCCTTCTTGGTCGTTTTTGGCGATGCAGTCACCAGTACGCATCAAGCGATGACAAGCCAATGTGGAACACTGGTTAAGTTCACAGAGCTTGCCCTCCACTGCTACTCCTTACATCGACGACTAGACAAGTTAATCACCTCGAAGCATTTGAGTCCTCCAGCCGATGTCATGGTCGATCTCGAGTGGAAAGATGTGTGCTTAGCTTAACCCGTCCCGTGTCGTATTCTGTCATTTGCTGTTGTTGATGGAAGGTGACCGCACCATTGATACTTTGAACGAGATTCATTCTCGGTTTTCGTTCGAGGTAGTAATGCATACCAGCATGGATTTGGAGTGCCCGGATCCAGAGGAGTTCCAAGATCTATATCGAGATTTTCACAAGGAAATCTGGCAGTTTGGATATACAGGACGACCGGAAGACGTGCCAGTTCCGTCAGGATCCGCTTGCTTGCAGATTAGTAAGCTGTTGACCAGAGCGGACAAACAATCTGGAGAGTTCTGTTTCAGCGGACAAGCGAACACGTTGCCATCGTTACCAGGGTTGGTCGTTGATGGTGTTGGGTCGATTCCAGTCTCGTTAAACGAAGACACAGCGTGAAGACTGATCCAAGAGTGCGAGAGGTCTCCGTTCGGACGCAGACTCGAGACGCTTCATGACGAAAGCGTCCGCAAGAGCTGGCAATTAGCACCGAGCCAAGTGCAGCTAACAAATCCCATGTGGCTAAAGGGTCTTGAAGAACCGACCGAGACGATCGCAGAGCGGTTGGGATACAAGGATGTTCCGCTGCAGACCAAGCTCTACAAACTTCTCGTGTATGGAGAAGGAGGCCACTTCGACAAGCACAAGGATACCGAGAAGGAAAACGGCATGATCGCAACGCTGGCGATCCAGCCACCTAGTTTGCACGAAGGTGGGGACTTGCTGGTCTATCGCAATACGGAGACCGTGTATCGCCACGATTTCGGGAAGAAGGGCGGCACGACAGCATATCTCCCTCATTTTGCCGTTCACTATGCTGATGCAGAGCATTCGCTTGAACAAGTGACGAAAGGTTTTCGATTGGCATTGGTGTACTCGATCTGCTTGCCACCAACAAAAATCCACATCCCGAGAACAATGGATACGACGCTCTGTAAGGAAATGACGAGTGCCATCACTAATATGCAGAAGGATGAAGACGATGAAGACGACTCACTCACGCTGCTACTTTCGCACCAATATACGGAAAAAAGTATCCGGGAGCTGGGATCAAGTGCCTTAAAAGGAGTTGATAGTGCCAGGATTCGCGTTTTGGAAGCGGCAAATAGTGCTTTAAAGGAAAATAACCTGGTTTTCTTCATTGCACAGCTCTCGCATGAAATTGATTTCTATGGAGAAGAAGTGATTGGCCAGTGTGAATCGACCACTTGGTACTCGATGAGTGGCAAGAAACTTGCAGACATTCAGGAACCGATAGTGACATTCAATTTCTTAAATCCTGGCCAGGAAACGTTGTCACGTATTTGGAGACCGTATGGAGGTAGCACCTACGAAGGGTATCTCGGCAATGAGGAAGCTACACGAGACACCACGTACTCAAGATACGCGATTATCGCCTGGCCTCTAAAAATGCCTTCGAGACTGCTTTGGAGCTTATCAGTAAGAGTGCTGCAGTGGAGGTCTTGCACCACCACCGTTCGTTGGATGCGGCAGCCCTGAGCAAATTCATGAATCGCCTTTCGGCACGAACAAATACGCGTTACTCCTTTCGCTCAACGATGCAGTACTACGCGCCCGAGAAGAACGGAGGTGAAGACAAAAACACTCCTGCCTGGTTCTACATTGGCTTGTGCGAGCTGGTCGTTGGAACAGGTGATATTTTGCTGGTCAATCGCTTCCTCAAAGAATATTTGGGCCACTTCGACCAAGACGATGATTTGCTACCATCTCTGATCTCCATCACACGCCAATGTGACTGGAACGATATTGAACAAGAAGTGTTAGCGGCGTTGGAAAGATGTCTTGATGACGTCGGAACGGCCTTACGCGTGGCGAATGCACTAGCTACCGGTCCTGCGCATGAGGCGCTGCTACGGGTGGGCATTGTAAAGGCTTTGGCACTGGGTGATAAAGAGCTTTGTCATTGCAACTGCATTGACCTTCTCTGCAAGTGGACTCCAAAGTATGGAGATACTCAATACTTCGAATCCATGGTGAACCGATTGAAGCAAGTCGAGCCAAACCTGCTGCAGCCAGCAACTGAGGAGTTTGTAAAATACTCAGGTGATCTTGAGGATGACAAGCTCGCAGCGCTCTCACCGATTATTACAAAGAGAACTGAGTGGTTGAGACACAAAATTGACGAGATGGAGAAATCTTTCTCGTGGGCGATGCCGGATGCGTATTTCCCCGAGAGCACGGAGATCGAAGAGTTTTGAAGGGCCCCGAGCAATCCATGATAACCAGTTCAGGCGAACGACGCTTCGACGACGTCCAGGACGCGTGCAACATGGCTGCTATGTGGTCACGGATGGAACAAGACGACGCTTCTTTCGAGGTGGAAGCGGGTGCCACGGACGACAACGCCTTCGTGACGATCACCAAGACGCGCGACTGGTTCGACGCAGAGCAAGGGAAATTGCAGGAGTGCAAGCTGGAGCTGCAGCGTCTGACGGAGCACTGGGGAAAGACGAGCGGTCAGAAACATCCTCGTGAAGAAGAGCAGCAGCAGAAGGTGTCCAAGAAGGTAGCGAAATGACCAAGGATTCGACGTCCGCGTCGTTTCGCTATATGATCTCACAATTTTAATGATGCTATCTTTCAAGTCCGTATATGTGGCTATTGAATTTCACATTCATACTGAAACCAAGGTAAGCATTATGAAATGACAGTGGCAAATGCTTGATGGGTGCTTGTGTCACGCAAACTGAAGGAGTCGCCTAGTCTCATTCCTGAAGACACATAGCAAAACCCAAGCGGAAAAGATGGCGGACAAGGACTGCAAGCCGGACGTGGACTACGTTCTGGTCGACTTTGAGCCGCTGCACAAGCAGCGTTGGCGCAGCGAGACCGTGCGCCTCGTGTGCGTGCAGTTTCCCCGCACACGCAGAGTCTGTGGCACCAGCACCTCAACTACGGCATCTACGTGGTCATGGCACCGCTCAACGTGACGGAGCAGCCGTACGGCCAACAGCCGCGGCCGCTGGTGCAGAACAAAGGCTCGGTCTTCTGCCGTGACCACACCAAGGACAAGCTGCTGCACGTGATCAGCAGCCACGAGACGCCGCTGTTCATCGTGGAGGTGGAGCTGCTCAAGAAGAAGGAGGACGTGGTGGCCCACGACCACGTGGCGCTGCACCTTGCGACGGGTGTGGAGCTGCTGAACGACGAGCCAGAGTGCAGAGTCTACCGCCTCACTCTGCAGGACGACGAGGCAGACAACACGACCACCGAGATCTCACTCGACCTGCCCACGGGCGCTGTGCTGGTCGTGCTGGACGACTGCGAAGTGGAGATCACCAGCGTCTCTGAAGACCCCAAGCAGGAGACGGTGCGCAAGCAGACGCTCAAGGTTGCCGATGACGTGCAGCTGACGCCTGGCAAGTTTAACGTGAAGCTCTTGTCGGCGAGCGAGAGGAAGACGCAGTTCATCCTGGCGGAAGTGTATTAGGTGGAATCGCAAGACTGCATAAAGCGCTTGCAGCAGACTCCTAAGAATCTAATGTAAAAAGTTCCTGCATTAACATTTCGAACACTTTTGTGGAGATTGCGCTCGACCATAGGTCTCCGCAGGCTACGGCGTTGCATCCCGTGCTGGCTGTCAAGCAGTCTTCAAATCGACTAAGAGCCATGATGAGTGCTGAGGAGGCTGTGATCGAGACTTCAGGCAAGCAGGACGTCGACTACGTGCTGGTGGACTTCGAGCCGCTGCACAAGCAGCGCTGACGCAGTGACACCGTCCGCTTAGTCTCTGCGGAGTTCCCGCCCTTCACCAAGTGTCTGTGGCACCAGCATCTCAAGTACGGCGTCTACGTCGTGGTGGCGCCACTCGACGTGATCGAGCAGCCCTATGGACAAGACCCTCGCCCGCTTGTGCAGGACAAAGGCGCCGTGTTTTGCCGAGACCACACCAAGGACAAGCTCATCCACGTTGCGACGACGAAGGAGTTACCGGCGTTCATCGTTGAAGTGGAACTGCTCAAGGAGAAGGAGGACATTGTTGCCAATGAACAGATTCCGTTGCACGCTGGCAAGGGTATTGAGCTGGTCAACAACGAACGCGAATGTCGTGTGTATCGATTCACACTGCAAGACGATGCCAACAACGAAATCTCGCTCGAGCTACCGACGAATGCTGTACTGGTCGTGCTGGACGCGTGCGAGGTGACGGTCAACAACGCACGTCAAGACAAGCAAGCCGCATCCGAGCAGCAGCTCTCGTTAAAGGTTGGCGACGATGTCGCCCTTAATGCCGGTGAGTTCACCTTACACTTGACGACAGGAAGTGAGGAAAAGACGCAGTTCGTTCTGGTTGAGGTCTATTAGTTACAGTTCCTGTTAGGCCACACCGCGGTCATTGTAGGACATCAAGCTAGCCTCACCTCTCGTTGATACAAGTCGATTCTTCTCGGTATGTTCCGGTCAGGTCTTCACATGTGCACACTCCAGTAGTCGATTTTGAAGTCATGCTTAAAGATGTACGACTCAACAAATCCTGGGTCCGTGATTGTCGACGTCCGGTAGTTGTAGATCAACGCCTTCCGCTCCACCGCCGGGTCCGCAAACTTCTGGTCGTTCTTGCGAGCCTCTTCGATGAAGAAGTTGGCGAAGAACTGGCCGCTCGCAATGCCCTCTCTCGAGTGGTCGATCACCTCGAACGGCGTGCCATCCTGGTACTCTCCGAACTCGAAGCTGTTTTTCTCCGGGTGGAACTGCACGGCGTAGACTGGGTACTCTTTGGCCTCAAAGGCCGAGATGAACTCCACTCCCTGTCGGTCGACGTTCGTCGCCAGCACATTGTAAAAGTCCACAAGAGACTGGTACGTGGCAAACTTTTCGGGTGTGATCCCTTGCTCGTGGTTGTTCATGGTAATGGGCTTGGTAGCCAGCGACGAGTACAATTCCGGCGTCGCAGCACTGAACAACCGACTGGTTGGCGCCTGTTCTGTGAAGTTCAACGGCAGTGTGATGTTCATCGAGTCCAGACCTTCCGTCAGTGACTGCATGTCCTTGGTGGTCAATTGCACAAGCCACTCGAAGCCAAGACAGGTGGCCCAGACCGGGAAGTGAACTCCCTTGTCGTTGAGCTCTAAGGCCAATTGAAACAGCACTTCAGCGCGATCATTGACTGTCGCAGCGCCGCCGGGGAACAACAGTCCGTTGAGTTGGGGCAGAAGTCGCTCCAGATAAGGCTTGGGCGCGTTGTACGGGATAGGGACGACGCGACCTCCTGCGCTCTCGACCCACTTGACGTACGAGGCGGCGAGGTACTCGCCGTGCTGCGAGATCGGGTGCGCGAACACGCCGATGATGGGGCGGGAGCTGGCGGAGACGACGGAGGCAAAGGAGAGCGTCAGGCAGAGCAGTGGCCACAGCAGGAGGCGAGCCATGGCGAATGATACAGGGAAGAAGTTGATCTGGTGCACATGACCCCGTCGAAAGGATCGGAGCAGCCGATTGGCTCAAATGAGACCGTGAACAAGTTGAAGCGAGCAGTGGAGATTTCACAACACCAACGGCAACGATTCCACTTGCTAGTCGCTGTTTTCAATAACGAAGCCACATACCTTTTACCCACCTCTTTCTTGTGAAGCAATAAACTCGAGCGCCATGCAACTTACACTTGACTGGAATCGAAAACGAGCGCCCGCG
Organism: Phytophthora quininea; assembly: GCA_011947345.1. NCBI lineage: Eukaryota > Oomycota > Peronosporomycetes > Peronosporales > Peronosporaceae > Phytophthora > Phytophthora quininea. Next base: position 64,942 of record JAAVTG010000172.1, read on the forward strand.
CGATGATGACGAAAGGTTCTCTTTACCACGACTCACCCCCTTCAACTCTTACCTCGTTGGAAAGGAGCGCATGCACGAATACAAATGTACCTCTTTTCGAAGCCCCGCCACGTCGCCCTCGCTCGTCCCAACCATTTAATACCTACGCGAGTAGTCGCGAGAATCCCTGCGGCTTCGCCGATCGCGGTCGCGGTAGTCCCGGTCACGGCTGCGGTCTCTGCCCCGATCGCGTCTGCGGTCCCTCGATCTAGAGCGCGAGTTTGAACGGCGCCGTTCACGGCGATCAGCGCCACGACCGCGACTGCGACTCCGGTCACGCGGATTCGGGCCGTCCCGCGGTCGATAGCGATCTGTCTTCCCGTTCGGTCCGTCGTCACGTAGTGCACCCACCTGGAATTGTCCGATGGCCTCCGTCCCGAGTACTTGACGCTCACGTCTGCTCCTCCCTTGCGTGTCTCTCCAATGCCACCGCCGAACTTCCTGGGCAGCCAGTCCCGCACGGTGCGGCCGCGTTCCACATCCACGACGACGCGTCGTCCGTCGATCTTCTTGCCGTCCGCGAACTTGTACGCCGACTTCAAGTCCGCCTCCTTCTCGTACTCGACAAAGCCGTAGCCTCTTGACTTGCCATCGGGATCTTCCACCAGCCTCACTCGCTTGATGGGTCCGTACTGTTCGAACTCATGGCGCAGCTGCTGCTCCGTGGTCTCGTAGCTGATGCGGCCCACAAAGAGCGTCTTGTACGCGTCCTCGGTCTTGCGCGGGTCCTCGGCGTTCGGGTCCCACTTGGCCTTGTCCTCCTGCATCTTCTTGTCGTTGACTGCGATTTTCTCCTGGCGCACGCGCTCACGACGCTCCTTGGGGGTCTCCTGAATCTCTCTGATCGGCGGCTGCTGCGTCTCGAAGGCGTCCACGAAGCCCGCTAGCCCAGTGTACGGCGGCATCTTGCGCTTGACAAGTTGCGGCAGGTGGTCCAGCGGCGCGTTGGGCTCGAACAGGATCTTGAGATGCGTGGGAAGGTGCATGATGGCGGGCCCCATGCCGCTGGAGCTCATCTGCCCCTTGGGCGTCATCTTGCGGTGCGCGTTCGGGTTGCTCATAGCGGCTAAGGAACCAGCGGCAACGATCTGTCTTGGTATGAACGGCTGGTCGACTACAGATTGCTAAATTGTATTTAGGATTTACAATTGTTTTTTAGAGTTTGGGCCAATCCACGTGGAGCAAGATGGGGCCGACGTGGCTGAGTGCGGCGCTGGTGGCGCTGCTGGCGACGGGGCATTCCTCGCTGACGCATGCGAGAGGCATCCACGTGAACCTGACGGCCAGTTGGCCCAGCTCGCCGCTCTTCCCTTTGCTAGAGACCAGGTGAAGGCTGCGCACTATATGTTTTAAATGGAGGATACTGCGGCTGATTATTGACCACATCGTAGTGAGTTTCTGGCGGAGGAGAACCCGTTGTACTTCTGGCAGTTCCTGGAGCGACTGCAAAGCAAGACAACGGACGTGAAGAAGCTCCGAGACGATGTGGACGCGCTGGGGGAGCTGGCGGTGGCCGTCGCGGAGGACATTGCGCCGGAATCTAAGAACGTCGGTTTGCTGCTGTCTTTGTGGGTTCTACGATATTGTAAATTATGTGCTGATGCTGTGTGCACTTGCTGTAGATTCTGGAGCTGATGCTGGCGACGCGTACATACGCTGTCAAGGTGGAGATGTTCCGGCAATTAGCACTGGACTCTGGAGTGCGGCCGTGTGGCGCCAATGCTGACACCTGGGCGGTGATTTACCATGACAGAAACTGTGTAGAGGCTGTGGCGTGTTCCGTGGAAGAGTTGAAGTTGTTGTTAAGTGGAGAGAAGCAGACCAAGAGCGAAGCCTGTGTGGCTGCTGGGGTGAACGACGTTGAGCTGCAGGTGGATCACAAGTACCCGCACGTGGTGCCGGAGGGCGAGTCCGACCCGGCGTCCGTGATTTTGTACGGCCTTGTGGGCACAAAGACGTTCCACGCTTTCCATGAGAAGCTGGTGACCCAAGCGAAGGCGAATAAGATCCAGTACATGGTGCGGCATTACCCGCGAGACTCGCCATTGGATACACTGCTGCAGGGTTATGGTGTGGCGCTGGATATTAAGAATATGGAGTACAAGACCATTGATGACTCGAAAAAGACAGGTGAAGGTGCTGCTGCTGTAGACGACGATGAAGAGGACGATGAGGAGGAGAACGACGAGATTGACGAAGAGGAAGTAGAAGGATTGCTTTTCAAGCCTCTGATGGATCGCCATGACCCAATTGCTGGCGAACTGAAGAAATTCTACGACGTTTTAATCAAAAAGGGGGACAGCGAGCAGGAAGAAGAATTA
>JAAVTG010000173.1:0-18474 GCA_011947345.1 Phytophthora quininea
TTTGCCATCTTCCACCAACACAACAGCATCCCCTACCAATTCAAAATGATGGCCACCGTGAAGTCCCCGCTCGTCCTGCTGCTCGTGCTGGCCGCCGCCTCCAGCGACGCCGCCAACCTGCGCGCGAGCGCAACCTCGGCGACACCACGTCCACGGACACCGCCACCTACACGTCCATCGACCAGTACGCGTCGGCCATGCTGGCGGCCGTCAACAAGGAGCGCCACCAAGGGCCTGTCGGCGCTCTGCATGAACAAGCTGCACTCGGCGGCGCAGCGCCACTCGGACGACATGGCCGCCAAGAACTACATGGCCCACGACGGCTCGGACGGCTCCACGATGTCGCAGCGCATCACGCAGGCCGGTTACGACTGGAGCGCCGTGGCCGAGAACGTGGCCGCCGGCCAGGTGGACGTGGACGCCGTGATGGTGGCGTGGATCAACTCGCCCGAACACTACGAGAACATCATGGGCGACTACACCATGTTCGGCACGGCGTACGCCTTCAACGCCGACAGCACGTACAAGCACTACTGGACGCAGGACTTCGGGTCGGGCGACGCCGAGCAGTGCGACGGCGCCTCCGCGGCTCGACGACGCAGCAGGGTGCGGCTCAGAACGAGGACCAGGTGCAGGGCGAGGCGGAGACCGAGGCCCCGCGGCGACGCCCGCTCCGACCACCGCGACACCCGAGACCGAGACCGAGACCGAGACCGAGACGCCTGCGACGGTCGCCCCGGTCACCGAGGCCCCTGCTACGGACCCGCCGACCCCGGCCGCGACGCCTGCCGCCACCACTGCCGCGCCGTCGACCGACAGTCCCAAGGGCAAGGACTGCGAGTCCAACTTCTAAGCGCGCGCTCACTATCTATCGCCACCCCGTGTCGATTGCGGGGTCCCACCATAGAGCTACCAGCTTATACGTAACTGCGTCGATTGAGTGCCTCCTCTCAAGCTGCAGACTAGACCGCTGTACAATAATGAACTTGAACGAACCGAACAATTTGTTTCTCGACAACGTTGGTTGGACTGTGAGGCGTGGTGGACCGCAACCCGTCAATACTCTAATTCGATCGAGTCCATAGCTGTGTCGTTGGGACTATGACACAGCCCACGACGGTGTCCGGTTGGTGAAGCAGAGCGCACACCAAGACCCAAGATATCGACGATACTGTGGTTAAATCCTCCCCGGATTGGGACGTTCGCTGTTCGAACACTCGCCCCGGACGCTCGCTGGCGGCCTTCGCATAAACAGCAGCCAGTGGGGGGGCGAATCCGTTGTTGACCCGGGCGATTAACGGCCGCGTCGCATGTGTTATCACGGCCATGTGAGTCAAGGTGAGCCCGCAGAGACCCATGTTGTGGCTTCCCCGTGAGTATCGAAGCAACCCCGAGGGCTGCAATGTCTGTGATATCTCGACAACTGCTATCGCTGCCGCGACCGAAAACACCCGCGACGGCACCGGGATGATATCTACGAACGATGTCGACGTGTTCGTCAGCTCTCTCACTCTTCAATTTTGCTATCTTCTGATCAGATACTAATCATGACCACGACCAAGCGCACCGTCGCCCTTCTCGTCGCCGTCGCCGCCGCCGCCGCCGCCGCCACCACCAATTACGTCGTCAATGGGGCCAATCTCCGCCAGGACCGCGGCCTGCAGACGTACCAACAGGCCGACGACTACGTCGACGCCATGCTGGCTGCCGTCAACAAGGAGCGCGGCACAGGGACTTTCAGCTCTGTGCACGAACAAGAAGCTGCAGTCGGCGGCGCAGCGCCACTCGGACGACATGGCCGCCAAGAACTACATGGCCCACGAAGGCTCGGACAGATCCACGATGGACCAACGCGTGACCGGCGCCGGCTACACTTGGACCGCCGCGGCCGAGAACGTGGCCGCCGGCCAGGTGGATGTGGCCGCCGCGATGGAGTCGTGGATGAACTCCCCGGCCACCGAGCGAATATCCTGGGCGACTACACCATGTTCGGCACGGCGTACTCGTACAGCGCCGACACCACGTACAAGCACTACTGGACGCAGGACTTCGGGTCGGGCGACGGCAGCTCCAACACGAACACACCAGCACAGCCCCCCTCTCGGTCGACCGCGCGAGTTCTACGAAAACGAGGTTGACGTGGGTCGCACCATCCGCGACTCGGGCATCCCGCGCGAGGAGATCTTCGTGACCACCAAGCTGTTCATCGAGAACTGGGGCTACAACCAGGCCCTGACAGCTGCGAAGGCTTGCAACAAAAACTTGGCCTCGGATACATCGACCTGTGCATGCTGCACGCGCCCGGTAAGCCCGAGCAACGTGCCGAAACGTGGCGCGCCGTCGAGGACCTGCACCAACAGGGTGTCTTGAAGGACATTGGTGTGTCGAACTTCAGCGAGGCCCATCTAGACAAGTTGCTGAAGACGGCTCGTGTCAAGCCTGCAGTGAACCAGGTGGAGCTCCACCCGTGGCATATGCGCTCGACGCTGGTGAAGTACTGCACTGATCACGGCATCTTGGTGCAGGCCTACTCGCCGTTGGCCAGGGCCACCAAGATGGATGACCCCGCGCTACTGTCTGTCGCCGACGAGATAGGCGCCACACCTGCACAGGTGTTGATCGCCTTCAGCTTGGCGAACAGGTTCGTGGCGCTTCCAAAGTCGGTGCATCCGGAGCGCTAGAAGGCTAACCTGGAAGCTTTCAGCATCCAGTTGTCCGCCGCTCAGGTGGCCAAACTCTCGTCGCCCGAATCGTACTTGCCCACCGCTCCGTGGGACCCGGTGAAGCAACTTGCAGTATAAACGGATAACTCGAGCGAGCACTCCACAACAGTGTCGTAGCCCCGACAGCGCACGGTTGGTTAGCACAGTGTTTATTGCGCAATGTTAACCCCGACGACGAAACGTTCGGAATCTCTTCAACATTCATTGCCCTTGTCTACTGATCAGTCTAAATGCCTTGAAGACCTTCGAATGGCACTCGATTCCAATTCTACGTTCTTGTTGGTACAAATATGCAAGTCTAAGGTATGGGAGGGGGTAGCTTAGTCGTCGCGGACATCCGTTTGCACAGCCGACTGTGTGCCGGGGAATCCCGCCACGACGGGCCCTTTCGTGTTCTGCGCGGTCGACCGAGAGGGGGGCTGTGCTGGTGTGTTCGTGTTGGAGCTGCCGTCGCCCGACCCGAAGTCCTGCGTCCAGTAGTGCTTGTACGTGGTGTCGGCGCTGTACGAGTACGCCGTGCCGAACATGGTGTAGTCGCCCAGGATATTCGCTCGGTGGCCGGGGAGTTCATCCACGACTCCATCGCGGCGGCCACATCCACCTGGCCGGCGGCCACGTTCTCGGCCGCGGCGGTCCAAGTGTAGCCGGCGCCGGTCACGCGTTGGTCCATCGTGGATCTGTCCGAGCCTTCGTGGGCCATGTAGTTCTTGGCGGCCATGTCGTCCGAGTGGCGCTGCGCCGCCGACTGCAGCTTCTTGTTCGTGCACAGAGCTGAAAGTCCCTGTGCCGCGCCCTCCTTGTTGACGGCAGCCAGCATGGCGTCGACGTAGTCGTCGGCCTGTTGGTACGTCTGCAGGCCGCGGTCCTGGCGGAGATTGGCCCCATTGACGACGTAATTGGTGGTGGCGGCGGCGGCGGCGACGGCGACGGCGACGAGAAGGGCGACGGTGCGCTTGGTCGTGGTCATGATTAGTATCTGATCAGAAGATAGCAAAATTGAAGAGTGAGAGAGCTGACGAACACGTCGACATCGTTCGTAGATATCATCCCGGTGCCGTCGCGGGTGTTTTCGGGGTCGCGGCAGCGATAGCAGTTGTCGAGATATCACAGACATTGCAGCCCTCGGGGTTGCTTCGATACTCACGGGGAAGCCACAACATGGGTCTCTGCGGGCTCACCTTGACTCACATGGCCGTGATAACACATGCGACGCGGCCGTTAATCGCCCGGGTCAACAACGGATTCGCCCCCCACTGGCTGCTGTTTATGCGAAGGCCGCCAGCGAGCGTCCGGGGCGAGTGTTCGAACAGCGAACGTCCCAATCGGGGGAGGATTTAACCACAGTATCGTCGATATCTTGGGTCTTGGTGTGCGCTCTGCTTCACCAACCGGACACCGTCGTGGGCTGTGTCATAGTTCCCAACGACACAGCTATGGACTCGATCGAATTAGAGTATTGACGGGTTGCGGTCCACCACGCCTCACAGTCCAACCAACGTTGTCGAGAAACAAATTGTTCGGTTCGTTCAAGTTCATTATTGTATAGCGGTCTAGTTTGCAGCTTGAGAGGAGGCACTCAATCGACGCAGTTACGTATAAGCTGGTAGCTCTATGGTGGGGACCCCGCAATCGACACGGGGTGGCGATAGATAGTGAGCGCGCGCTTAGAAGTTGGACTCGCAGTCCTTGCCCTTGGGACTGTCGGTCGACGGCGCGGCAGTGGTGGCGGCAGGCGTCGCGGCCGGGGTCGGCGGGTCCGTAGCAGGGGCCTCGGTGACCGGGGCGACCGTCGCAGGCGTCTCGGTCTCGGTCTCGGTCTCGGTCGGGTGTCGCGGTGGTCGGAGCGGGCGTCGCCGCGGGGGCCTCGGTCTCCGCCTCGCCCTGCACCTGGTCCTCGTTCTGAGCCGCACCCTGCTGCGTCGTCGAGCCGCTCGAGGCAGCGCCGTCGCACTGCTCGGCGTCGCCCGACCCGAAGTCCTGCGTCCAGTAGTGCTTGTACGTGCTGTCGGCGTTGAAGGCGTACGCCGTGCCGAACATGGTGTAGTCGCCCATGATGTTCTCGTAGTGTTCGGGCGAGTTGATCCACGCCACCATCACGGCGTCCACGTCCACCTGGCCGGCGGCCACGTTCTCGGCCACGGCGCTCCAGTCGTAACCGGCCTGCGTGATGCGCTGCGACATCGTGGAGCCGTCCGAGCCGTCGTGGGCCATGTAGTTCTTGGCGGCCATGTCGTCCGAGTGGCGCTGCGCCGCCGAGTGCAGCTTGTTCATGCAGAGCGCCGACAGGCCCTTGGTGGCGCGCTCCTTGTTGACGGCCGCCAGCATGGCCGACGCGTACTGGTCGATGGACGTGTAGGTGGCGGTGTCCGTGGACGTGGTGTCGCCGAGGTTGCGCTCGGCGCGCAGGTTGGCGGCGTCGCTGGAGGCGGCGGCCAGCACGAGCAGCAGGACGAGCGGGGACTTCACGGTGGCCATCATTTTGAATTGGTAGGGGTGCTGTAGTGTTGGTGGAAGATGGCAAATGCGAAAGTGGTGACGACTAAATTGCCCCGCGCGTATTTTCATCCGGGCGCACCTGGCGCCGAGTCAATCATTGCACGGGCGCTGCACGAGTGTCCCTTGTCGCCGTCGCAGGTGGACGACCAGCAACGCCGATACAAACAGTCGTGCCCGGCACGGTGCAACGGTGATCGAAATGCCTCGACACCGAAGCATTCGGGCCATGCGTTGGCGCTCCAGTTGCTGCAGAAGAAGATCGCACCGGGTCACGCCAGCGTCGTCCATCGGTTCACAGCCGCAAAGCGAGCGCCAGTTGGTCATCATTTCGGAAGGTGAGACCGCCGTCTTTCGGTCACTACGCGCGATACCGCGTTATCGCAACGACGGACGGGCGATGCAGCGCCTGCTGTCCGCGATGCGCCGCGCTACATCGCTCTGGCGCGCCCGCGGCGCCATGCAAGACACGACTGAAAGCTTGAACAGCCGTGCCAGCGCCGTTGGATGCCGGGCTGTGGATGCCGGTCTCACTCCGTTGTTAACACGCACTGCCGATGTGTCTACAGATTCTGTAAGGTTTTCTGGGACGTAACTTTCGTGTTTGATCGCACGCGCTCGAACTAGCATTACTCGTGCGATCCATGCGGCTTCGAGGCGAATTAGTCGCGTCGGGCTCGGTTCGGCACGGAGCCTCGCCTCGCCTCGCCTCGAACAGTCAGCGCGACCACGAGACCACTGAACCAAAAAGACCGGGCGAGCGGTGGCATCCCGCCGCAACGGGGAAAGTCTTGAAGGCCAGGGGCCATGAGTGGGGTGTGGCTCCTCGATCATTGACTCAAAGATTTCGCTTCTTGTCGGCTCTGCGCGGCGGACTCGACTGACAACGAGTCGTCAATCCTTCGGGCACACAGAGACTGGTCCCTGCCCAGCGACTGCCTGCCTCAGTGACTGGAGCGCCAGGCGACGGTGCAACTCGGCAACTGTTTTCAACGCGTGCGGCGGAATACCACGCGGGCTTGGCAGGGGCCACAAAACTCTCCGCCATGTGGGCACGGCGTCGCGGGAAGTTGCGTCTGGGGATCCCTATGTAAGAGTCTCGGTCTCAGTAAGACCATGCCGGTTGGCGACCGGTATCGCGCCTGGCGGACCAGCCCGACCGATGACGGAGCAGCAGCTCAGTTTGCATTTTGCCATCTTCTACACCAACCAACAGCATCCCCTACCAATTCAAAATGATGGCCACCGTGAAGTCCCCGCTCGTCCTGCTGCTCGTGCTGGCCGCCGCCTCCAGCGACGCCGCCAACCTGCGCGCCGAGCGCAACCTCGGCGACACCACGTCCACGGACACCGCCACCTACACGTCCATCGACCAGTACGCGTCGGCCATGCTGGCGGCCGTCAACAAGGAGCGCGCCACCAAGGCCTGTCGGCGCTCTGCATGAACAAGCTGCACTCGGCGGCGCAGCGCCACTCGGACGACATGGCCGCCAAGAACTACATGGCCCACGACGGCTCGGACGGCTCCACGATGTCGCAGCGCATCACGCAGGCCGGTTACGACTGGAGCGCCGTGGCCGAGAACGTGGCCGCCGGCCAGGTGGACGTGGACGCCGTGATGGTGGCGTGGATCAACTCGCCCGAACACTACGAGAACATCATGGGCGACTACACCATGTTCGGCACGGCGTACGCCTTCAACGCCGACAGCACGTACAAGCACTACTGGACGCAGGACTTCGGGTCGGGCGACGCCGAGCAGTGCGACGGCGCTGCCTCGAGCGGCTCGACGACGCAGCAGGGTGCGGCTCAGAACGAGGACCAGGTGCAGGGCGAGGCGGAGACCGAGGCCCCCGCGGCGACGCCCGCTCCGACCACCGCGACACCCGAGACCGAGACCGAGACCGAGACCGAGACGCCTGCGACGGTCGCCCCGGTCACCGAGGCCCCTGCTACGGACCCGCCGACCCCGGCCGCGACGCCTGCCGCCACCACTGCCGCGCCGTCGACCGACAGTCCCAAGGGCAAGGACTGCGAGTCCAACTTCTAAGCGCGCGCTCACTATCTATCGCCACCCCGTGTCGATTGCGGGGTCCCCACCATAGAGCTACCAGCTTATACGTAACTGCGTCGATTGAGTGCCTCCTCTCAAGCTGCAGACTAGACCGCTATACAATAATGAACTTGAACGAACCGAACAATTTGTTTCTCGACAACGTTGGTTGGACTGTGAGGCGTGGTGGACCGCAACCCGTCAATACTCTAATTCGATCGAGTCCATAGCTGTGTCGTTGGGAACTATGACACAGCCCACGACGGTGTCCGGTTGGTGAAGCAGAGCGCACACCAAGACCCAAGATATCGACGATACTGTGGTTAAATCCTCCCCCGATTGGGACGTTCGCTGTTCGAACACTCGCCCCGGACGCTCGCTGGCGGCCTTCGCATAAACAGCAGCCAGTGGGGGGCGAATCCGTTGTTGACCCGGGCGATTAACGGCCGCGTCGCATGTGTTATCACGGCCATGTGAGTCAAGGTGAGCCCGCAGAGACCCATGTTGTGGCTTCCCCGTGAGTATCGAAGCAACCCCGAGGGCTGCAATGTCTGTGATATCTCGACAACTGCTATCGCTGCCGCGACCCCGAAAACACCCGCGACGGCACCGGGATGATATCTACGAACGATGTCGACGTGTTCGTCAGCTCTCTCACTCTTCAATTTTGCTATCTTCTGATCAGATACTAATCATGACCACGACCAAGCGCACCGTCGCCCTTCTCGTCGCCGTCGCCGCCGCCGCCGCCGCCGCCACCACCAATTACGTCGTCAATGGGGCCAATCTCCGCCAGGACCGCGGCCTGCAGACGTACCAACAGGCCGACGACTACGTCGACGCCATGCTGGCTGCCGTCAACAAGGAGGGCGCGGCACAGGGACTTTCAGCTCTGTGCACGAACAAGAAGCTGCAGTCGGCGGCGCAGCGCCACTCGGACGACATGGCCGCCAAGAACTACATGGCCCACGAAGGCTCGGACAGATCCACGATGGACCAACGCGTGACCGGCGCCGGCTACACTTGGACCGCCGCGGCCGAGAACGTGGCCGCCGGCCAGGTGGATGTGGCCGCCGCGATGGAGTCGTGGATGAACTCCCCGGCCACCGAGCGAATATCCTGGGCGACTACACCATGTTCGGCACGGCGTACTCGTACAGCGCCGACACCACGTACAAGCACTACTGGACGCAGGACTTCGGGTCGGGCGACGGCAGCTCCAACACGAACACACCAGCACAGCCCCCCTCTCGGTCGACCGCGCAGAACACGAAAGGGCCCGTCGTGGCGGGATTCCCCGGCACACAGTCGGCTGTGCAAACGGATGTCCGCGACGACTAAGCTACCCCCTCCCATACCTTAGACTTGCATATTTGTACCAACAAGAACGTAGAATTGGAATCGAGTGCCATTCGAAGGTCTTCAAGGCATTTAGACTGATCAGTAGACAAGGGCAATGAATGTTGAAGAGATTCCGAACGTTTCGTCGTCGGGGTTAACATTGCGCAATGAACACTGTGCTAACCAACCGTGCGCTGTCGGGGCTACGACGACACTGTTGTGGAGTGCTCGTGTTCCGCGAAAGACGATTTACACCGCCAACTTCTTCGCCACTTCAGCGAACGACTTGCCCTGAGTAATGCCGATGTTCTTCTCGAGCTGCGAGATCTGGCGGTCGCTCTTCGCGCCAGCAATTACACCGGCACCCCACGGAGAACCGCCGTGCACTTCCTCCGTGTTGAAGAGTTCCTGCGCCCGATAGCCAAGAGGCACGTACGTCATGCCGTGGGAAACCAGGAACGTCACCGTCGAAAGCGCGGTCGTCTCCTGACCAGCACCGAGCAGCGACGTGCTGAAGAACGTGCCGGCCAGCTTGCCCACCAAAGCTTGACCGAACCAGAGTTGCCCCGTAGCGTCCATGAGAGCTTTAGCCTGATCGGGGAACACGCCAAAACGTGTAGGAAAGCCGAATAGGATAGCATCCGCCTCGACCAGCGTCTGCGGCGTAGCAATCGGGTGGTCTCTCTTGGGAGGCGCGTGCATCTTCTCGAGGATTTCGTCGGACAGAGTTTCGGCGATCTGGTAGATCGTGGCAGTGACACCGGGGACGGAGTCGACGCCTTCCTTGATGGATTCGGCTAGGGTGGCAGCGTGGCCGTACGTGGAATAGTAGACGATGGCGACGTTGACCATGGTGCTTGGTGAGTGGGTCGATGAAAGACAATTGGAAAGTGAGTTTGGACGACAGCTTCGTCGAAGCAAGACAACTTCACATGTACGCTTATGGAGGCAACTCGATTACGAGTTTCGCATCCGTAACCTTGCCGCATCCGTAAATCGATGACGAATGAATACGATGTCGACCGATGGCAGTAGAGAGTGGAGTACTCTGTCGGTAAATGGCGATCATGCTTTCTTCTATCGTGAAGCAGTCTATTACACTTTGTTTATGGACAATCTATGAACTCATCTTCTCGGTAGATGCGTTTGGGTGCTCTGCTTCCACTTCCTGGAGCACCTGTCTTGCAACAGTCTCCCAGCTTTTAGCGTGAGAAAACTTGTAGTGCAGCAGGTAGCTGAAGCCACGCAACAACAATGAGCAGCGGAATGCCATCACATACTCGTCCGGAATGTACTCGATGCGATCGATCCTGCAGCAAATACAAGTTAGACATTGGAAAAAGGAACAGTCAACTGTACCGGAACTTACGTGTGCAAGTGCTCGAGGAACAGCTGCGCGTTCATGCCTTCGGTCACAGAACGGTCGTCGTTGTCGATCATCAGGCGCGCCTGCTTCTCCAGGAAGTACGGGTCCATGTTTGTTGTCCGGATGCGCATATCCTTCGTGAGCACTTGGATGATGTCATCACGTGAGCCTCCTGCCAGAGCCACAATCAATTTGGCCAGGTGCACGCGATTTTCTCGTGAAATGTGCTTAACCTGACCATAGTCGATGAGCCCAAGACGTCCGTCCTCCAACAGCAGAATGTTCCCAGGGTGCGGGTCTCCATTGAATGAACCGTCTACGAAGATCTCATAGCCGTGGACGTCCATGATGAGCTTTAAAATCTCTGGTAGGTTCAGCAATTGGTGCTGGTCTTGTTCCTGTGGAGCCCACTTTACAGACGCAACAAACCCTACAGTGTAGTCGTAGGACACTCTCCCGATGCGTCTGACAAGTCGCTTAGCAGCGAGTGACATGCCATACAGACGCAACTGCAAAGACGACGGCCCGGTTTCAATATCTAGCCCTTGTGCTGCACGCTCTTTATCCTTCCGCTCCTGCTCCTGCTTCAAAACCTCGATCGTGACTCCTTTATCCGCCGCAATCGCTTCAAAGTGGTCCTGGATGCCTTCCAGTAGCTTCCGTCCCTTTAAAAACTCCATCACTAGCACTTCCTTCGTGCACAACTCCATCTTCGGCTCAGGGATCACTACTTTATCTGCGTAGGGGCTTTTAGCAATATTCTTCCTCACCGTGTCCAAGTTTTTAGCTTCTTCCACGTAGTTGAACTCAGTCATGAACTGCTTCTCGACCTCCACCAAGTACGGCAAATGTGCCGGCTGGAAGTATCTACAGAAATCCTGAATCGTTTTAATATCCCACCGAAAGAACGTCTCGGCATCCGGATGTTGGACTTTCACCGCCACTTCCCGTCCATCTAGCAGCACAGCTCGATGTGCTTGCCCAATGGAAGCTGCGCCCAACGGTTTGGGGTCAATAGACTTGAACACGTCGTGGATCTGTTTGCCGTAACTGTGCTCAATAATGGAGCAAATCTCCTCCACAGGTTTTGACGGCGCGTCGTCCTGGAGCTTCGCTGCTCGGTCCAGATACTGTTTGGGCAGTACGTCCGGCCTCGTGGAGCCCGTCTGGGCCAGTTTTACATAGAAACCTTTTAATTCTAATACAATGTCGAAGACTTCGGGGGCGTATTGCTCGTGCAGCTTCTCGTACTCGAGATCCTGCTGCTCTGGAGAGAGTCCGGCCTGTTCCATGTACAGCTGCGCCGCGCGGTAGTGCAGATAGATAGGGAAGGCCTTGCGCCAGAAGTAGAGCGAGCGGTTGAAGCCTTCGTCCGAGTGCGCCGCGTACGTCACGCCGCCGGCGCCCACCGCAGTCGAGCCCAAGAGCAAGCGAGCTCCATTCCGGAACACCAATTCCCACATTTTTGTCAAGTAGAAACAGTTGTGTGAATGACGCATGCTTTCAGATACAACATACTTGCTCTTTGTATCTACATAACTCGTACATAACTATGTTTGCGCGGGAGAACTGCAACAGTTCGAGTTTTGCTTGTTTACAATGGCATCGCAGAGATGGAACTGGTTGGCACTGTCGCAGACTGGAGGCAGCTCTACAGGGGACAGTCAAGGCCCAAGACAGCGCAGCTCTACAAAACCTAAGAGTAGCAAACCATTGCTACTGAACAGACCCACTCAGAGTCAACAACACACTAAGCAAGACCGAGACAAAAACATTGGCAGCAAAGTTTCCAGCCAACCTGTGAATAGCGATACTGGAGATGTGGAGAAGTGCTCTAGGCTGAGGATTAAAGACCGCACCATTTCAGCAGACACACTCCAAACTGAGATGGAAGGACGCAAGTTCATTCAGCTACAGCAAATGGATCGAGTGCCGAAAAACACCTTCACGAATGGAGAGGTAAATGGACAATTACTGTTGCGAATAATAATAAGTAATTTCTTATTTTTTTAATGTAGGTTGACTGGGTGACAGTTGGCGTCTTGACTCGCAAGACGCTGTCAAAGCCTGCTACCAATGGGTCGACGTTTATGGTCTGGGCAGTGTCGGATCTGGAAGGCACTGAATTGGGAGTTTTCCTCTTTGGAGACGCCTACGAGGCACACTGGAGAGAAGTGACCGGGTCGGTTGTAGCTGTGATGAATGCAGCGTTGATGCCAGCTACGGAGAAGAGCAAATTTGCTTTCAAGGCTTCGCAGCGAGCGGAAGTTGTCAAATTAGGTATGGCGGAGGATTTCGGCATCTGCAAAGGGACGACCTCGGGAGAAGCACGCTGTCGTCTTGCTATTAACAAGTCCAAGACACAGTACTGCTTGCATCATATTGCAACAAATTTCATGAAAGCGGGGCAAGGCCGACAGCAGCTCAACAACTCTACGGGGAGTCTACGGAAGGCTTTATTCGCTGGACTAACGAAGCCCAAGAATCTGTCAGCAGGTGTATACACATCGGCCCCACCTAAGAACTCGGGGTGGAATCCAATCATTACTACGAAGAGGAAAAGAAACGATAATGCGGGTGTTGTGGGTGTGCCGACGGTGCTATCTGCATCAGGTGCTGTGGTCCAGCGCACAGGTGCGAGCAATCCTATCCGTAGAAGTGGTGCTGGCGATAAACGTCGAGGCTCCGTCATGAGCCTAATGGATCAACTTCATCAGCCCCCACCGTCAATGAATGCATCGCCGTGTCGTCGATCTGGGGCTGCACTCAATAGCGGAAGCCATCGCGCAACACGAGGACAAAAGATCATGTGAGTGCTTTTGTTGTCGTATTGAATGAGGTACACTATTGCACTAACGTTTGCTACAACAGCTCGGCAATGCTGACAGTCGACGGAAAACCTGCAAAGCGTCCAAAGACGAAGAAAGTGAACATGATGCAGTTCATGAAGGGGATGTGAAGAAACCGTGAACCATGGACAAACCAGGTTGGAAACCATTGTGGCAATTGTCCGAACTGCAAGTTTGTAGCCGAACCTGACTATTGCACAAACGACTACAAGTGGTCTTGACGATGGGGTTCTACACAATCTTACCGCAGCTTTCAGTGTGTTTGAGACTGTGATCCGACTTCAAACCACCAAACGTACTATTCAGCCAACGCAATAGTCCGCCGTATACCCCGGTCGATGAACTGTCTTCAGCCGTCTTGTCCTCTTCTCCTGCCTCTCCACGTTGCGTTCGAGTGCTCGCTGACGACGGCGTCTGCCACAGGTTCATATTCAGCGACACGTTTTGCTCCTGCTCTCGTCTGGGTTGATCTTGCTTTCTGGTCGCGGCAGTTTCTTCTGATGGTTGTTGCAGACTCAACATCGGGTAGCCTTCTTCCAGGTTGTATTCAACTTCACCCGGCTGGTACATTACCGAGGGACAAGTGTTCGAGTAGTTTTTTCTTCTCAGTTGCTGTCGAAAGGAACTTTTGAGATATGGTGTTGGCAAGCCATCTCAATCACAAACTGTCAGATTTTGTGATTGATCAGGAATTCGAGATGGATTTTTTCGCTTTCCACTTGAGTTTTTGTCGTGCTCTGCCCAACGATGCAGATATCGTTGGCCAAATTTGATTATCACGAGAACGTCGAGGACAAGGCTGGATGGAATTGCTGTGGATTCCGAGTAAGTGAGCGATGATTGTCCCGGCTAATCTTCGCTAACTATTGTTTCTCATTTAGATATTTGTTCTGGTGCGAGACCAACTCGAACGTGGTCGCCCGAGCATCTCGAAGAGATTTCCAACGAAACGTTATGGTCGGCGGCACGGCAAATTCCCAGCTAACGTGAGTCTGCTTAATAACATTTGAATTTGTTATTGAGCTAACATGATGTATTTGGTGCTGCTTCAGGTGGCCACGCGGCATTGTTCTCGGTTCCGATGACGCTTCAACGAACGACCAACAGCAAAGCTACTACTACTCGGAATATGTAGGGCGGATTTCCAGCGGCGCTGCGCAGAACGTTGTCGTCGATGAACTCAGCGCTTCCTCGATGCAATATCTGGACAACCTGGTGAGAGCATCTTCAGTTCAAGGGGTAAGAGTCAAAGCTACTTCTACGCGCTGGAGTAGCTGAAATGGGGGTGAGATCGTATCGTAGACGGTTGCTTGGGATGGCAGGCCTTCGATGCCACCCCGGGATCGCCTCCCTACGTGTGTTGGTACTCCTCAATTTGCAATATCACACAACAGTCTCGAGCACTACTGGACGTAGGACTTCAGCAAGTACTTCAGCGAGCAGTGCGACTCGAGGCGCCTGCCTACTGATCCGTAGCAATTGACGTGGCGTTGGCGACGGTCGCCAACACCGGAATGATGCTGCGTCGATAGAAGAGTTTCGAGAGTGATGGATACTGTTCTGTTGCTTGCTTCTTTCAATGGAAGGTGTGTAGGGAAGTGCGTGAAAGTCCAGTTATCACTTGGTATGCGGACAAAAGCACCAACATCTTGTGCTCGTAACAACTTTTTGCGGTTCTCCTCTGGTGCGATTGTATTGGGGTGAGGTCGACCAATGCTTGTTCATGGGTCACCGTCGATGTTGCTTTTGCTGCTGTCGTGTCCAGCATTTGCATCGATCGCTGAGGCGGGCCACAAACGTTATCGAATCTTCGATCGTCCAGCGGGATTTTGTGCGGTTCACTTTTCTTCAGTCAAATGTGTGTTGGTCCAAATACTAGATCCTTCTCGATGGGAGTAGCAAGCGTCAAGTCATTCAACCTTAAGCCATGGCAGTCCCAACCGAAGCGGCCACCGCCGTCGCTATGCTGTGGCAGCAGACGCCGTTCGGCGAGGCGCAGAAGAAGACCATCAAGCAGAAGGAGGAAGAGCAGCAGCCGAAGCAGAATGAGAAGAAGCTAGCAGAGCAGCAGTCGACGGAGGACACGTCCATGGAGGAGTAAGATCGATCGATCAGAGCGATTGAGATTTTTTGCAGATCAGTAACGTCAATCTTATTTCAATTTGCGAAAGCAGATTTGCTGATCAATTGTCGACTCTGCTGCGTCTTGGACAGGTGAAGGCGCTTGAGCTGGCTGTCGATGATTGTCGTGCGTCAGTGCTCCTACCTGTTCCGGTCGCGAGAGGCTTCAACTCGACGGCGGCAGACACCGGAGATAGATGATCAGACCAGCCGAGGCAGTCACGGTCAAACTTCGGAACTGGAGCTCAAGTTTTTGACTGCGATACGCGTCTACAAGGAGCTGAAGGGGATACGAACATATTCCAAGCTTTTGTCGTCCCCGTAGAGGACAGCCGCTGGCCGCAGGAGCTGTGGGGCTATCGACTGGGCAATGAGACCAACAACGGCTGAAGGAAAGTGAGTTTCCGTCGAGTTTGAGGAAGAACTAACAAGACTCGACTTTGTCGAGGACGCCCTGGAGTACCGGTAGAACGAGCGCGTCATGGCGGCTTTCCGCCACTTTTTCAAACTGCATGGCCATTTGGACGTCTCGGCAGGATTTTGTGGTACCGAGCGGAGGTAAGTCGTGGCCGAAGGTGTTGTGGGGGATGATACTTGGGTTGACGGTCGTGAGAATTCGTGGACCCGGTCTGTATGCTCCGCAAGTAGCTGCGTCGAGGCAAGAGATCAAAGAGATGGATTTCTGCTTCGAGTCGATCTCCGGGCGGGACCGGAGAGACAAGATTCCCCGTCGTTGAAAGCGCATTCTCTCTGCGCTGGAAGTGTACTTTGCACGAAATGGGCATTGTCAAGTTCTCCGCCATTTCGTTGTTCTGCGAGCGTGTGGAACTTGCCCTCGGAGATAGTATTAAGCGTTATGGAAATATTTCCGCTACATTGGCCGCAGTGCCGAGTGTTTGGAGGCGATGGGATATTTGTTTGAGCTCTACGATGAACCATGGAAGAAGTACGTTGACTCGCTGCTCGAAACCTACGAGGCGCTTTTTGGCGATGCTCCTCCAGCCTTCGTGACCTCGTCAGAAGCACCGTGGCGGAAGAGGATGTGGGGCTTTGGGGCTTTGGGCTAAGCACATGGCGACACGCGGATGAAAACAAAGCAGGGATATTGAATACAGACAGAGGAAATTGGAAATCTCCGAAGCAGCTAACGCGTTCCCGTGGGAGCCACTACCAAACGATTCTGGCATGAAGTTTCCGAGCAGTGTGAGTGATGTGAAAATCATGGAGCACGAAACCCCAAAGTCATCGGCCGCTCTGTACAAAATACAAAACTTAACGTTTGCTTCACGCAGCTTCTCCTATTCTGCCTGGTATCTAAACCGCAGAATACCTGAACACCGCTTAAGGCAGGATAACCGCAAATCTATTGCTTTAAGCGGCAACGCGCACAAAACGTCTGGGAGACGTCGACGGAGTTAGCTGGTGGGTTCGTATATTAGCAGGAAACACTGACAGAGGCGCCTGGTAAATGGTTTATAGAGTACAAACATCCCTGCAGGAAAAGACCTGCACAATCAGCAAACATGACACCAAGCGTATCGCCCACAGACACTGCTGCCAAAGCCAGCTCAACGTGACTAGGCGGAATCTCCTTGGAGATCAACGTGTAGGCGTTCACGTACACAGCTCCACCCAGTAAACCGACGATGAAGCACACAAACAGCAGACCCCAATTGTACCAGACGTGCGTGGCCGCCACTAGCGTGAAAAAGACTAGCAGCACCATCTGCAATATCGGCATCAGATACAACACGGGTCTGGTCGCCTGGTAAAGCACCCCCGACGATCTAGAAATGAACACTCCCGCTTGATACACCAGTCCTGCGGACGAGTAGAAACTCGCTCGCGCTTCTGCACTGTCAACTGGAAAGCCAATCGCAGACCACACCCCGGTCTGCATCGTGTACTCTGCCAGATAGACTGTCGCTAGCGGGACAATGTACGGTCCAAGCGTCACAATGAACGTCATTTTGTCTCGGAACTCTAGCGTGGACGCATCATGCACTTTGCCCACATCTATTTCCTTCTTCTTGTGCTTCAATTGCTCCTTAGTGTTTTCACACGCCACCACTGCGACTGCAACACCTGCGTCGCCTGCATCGTCTGGTATTGGCAAGTAGTTGCAACTCCTCGCTGAAGGGAGATGGGACCTATCCAGGACGAACAGGAACACCAGCACGTAGAGCAACGGGAAGATGCTGGCTAGTTCCAACGTCGTCTGGAAGCTGAGACCGCCCCAGATGTGGAGGATCGCCACCCAGGCGTAGCCACCCACCCCTGCGAGTCCTGTCCCACTAGACCAGCACGTCAAGCAGCGTACGGGGCTGCTGTAGAACGACGACATGGCCAGGAAACTGGCTTCCATCATGCCGGACTGCAGACCGGAGAACGCCACGCCCACCAGCTGCAGCGACAGCGAATGGCGGCCATTGGCGACGACGAGGAAGCTTAGCAGCATCCATGTGGCCCCCACGATCGTGCGCTGCTTGTAGGACACGAGCTGGAACCAGTACGGGCCTGAAAGCTTGACGAAGAGCGCCGGAAAGATGTCGAAGAAGTAGACGAGGCCCACGCCGCCCGCAGTGATCTCCTGCGCGCCAGCGATCATGATGACGTAGCCGATGTTGTTGATGAATCCCAGCACCCAGAACGCGAGCAGGTTGCGCAGCTTCTCGCCGTCCGGAGCGCGAGGAAGAGCGCTCATCGTCCCCAGTATAGCAAATGCTATTGTGTTTGAATGATAGAATCAATTTGAAGCAGATATTTAGATACTGTATTTGTAAAACTAGACTTCGTCGATCCAATGACGGGCAACGTTGGGAGCGACTTCGCACCGCCTCCTGTCGTCTCTGCGTGGGGTCCAGGCGCTGGCGTGGGTGGCATCGTGTTCGCCACCTTCGCGTTAGGCTTCACTGAAGGCTGCCTCGAAGTCGAGCGGCGCCCCATTCCGCTACGCTTCGCTCTGCGCTTTGCAGCGGTCAATGTGCTGCCCAGCGCCGTCTGGAGCTCCATCCCGGCACGGGACGTGGCTGCAGCGTCGCGTGTGTCACTCTCTGCGCTGGTGAAGGAATCAGGCGAAGTGACAGCGAGTTTAGGCAATCGGTTGGTGTTGATCAGGTCGGTGAGGGTGCTCCGCTGCGTCGTGGGCAGCTACGGACTGGCGTGGAGTCTATGGCAAGTTTATCGTCATGAAGAACAGGAAACTGAGGGAAACTATGGGGAGAGTGTGGTGCGACTGGCACGGGCGGACTCTCCATTGTCTAAAGTCTCAAGAACGAACCACGGGGAGCACGTGGTGACCGTGGCAACGACCGACAAGTGGAAGGAAGTGGTTGGTACTGTCGAGTGGAAGAAAGTTGAGTAGAAGTAGAGACTGAAGAAGGAAATGTGGAGAGAGTGAAAGTGGTGGAGGTGGAGTTGAGTGAGGACACGACGGAGTGCGCGAAGAAGTTGAGCAACAAGGCGAGAGGTGAGGAAGAGTGGACACTTAGTTGGGGCGCTGTTGCTGATAAATGTGTTATTGCTGCC
>JAAVTG010000174.1:0-27114 GCA_011947345.1 Phytophthora quininea
AAGTCCAGCACCACATTTTTGCTGGAATAGCATTTCAGCACCGTTTCCCCCTGTTTCTTCTGTTTCTTTAGGTCTTGTTCTAGGGGATACCGCTCTTCTGGGGCTGTCGGATCGCTTAAGCCCCCTCTTCGGCTCCGGGGGCTCTCCGTAGCCCCTAGATTAACGAGATTTTCAGTCAGTATTTTGGAATTCTTGGGCAACTCGCTGCTTCTCCTGGCGGTAGCCTCGTCCATTGCAATGTCCGAAGCTTGCAGTTTCTCGAGTACATCGGCCGGCAGAGGCCCGAACTTGTTGAGGTAGGCGTCTAGCTGGGTCTGCAGGTTCAGGATCATCAGATCCTTCTTTAGGATGACCTGCTGCAGCTCCGTCACGGCGTCGTTCGAGCCCTTGCTGTCCCCATTGCGCCACACCGAGAACGCCTTCATGCCTCAAGTGTCGCTCTTGACCGTTACGGACTCAGTAAAAACAATCTATATAGGTTAGATAAAGATATGATTGGACAAAAACCGGAATTGAGGTTGAAGTGCAAAAAGTCTATAAAGTTAGTCAAAGTGGACAATATCGTCCTTGTCCTGCAAAGTGTCCACAACGACAGTTCTTCTACTGCTTGGCGCCGGCAAACACGTCGGCGAACTGGTCCTCGGGCATCTCCCGCTCCGGGGCTCGCTCGGTGCGCTGCTCCTGCGCCGACTTGCGCGAGATGTAGCGCTCGCGCTTGTCGGCCTTGGCGTCGCGGCGGTGCTCGTTCGGGGATACGTAGTGCTCGTTCTGGTACAGCGTCTGGCCGCCGAAGCTGCCGTCGAAGATGCGGATGGGCGTGATGACGAAGCGCGGGCCGATCTCAATGAGCTGCACCAGGTCCTCGCCGCGGTGCAGCGCCGCCTGCTCCAGCTTCTTGGTGTCGGCGTCATCGGCCAGCTGGTAGTTGCGGCACCAGACCTTGCCGTCCGCGTAGTAGAAGCTCATGACGCGGTCGATGAACGGCTTGCTCTTGGGGTGGGCCTTGGGCGTGCCCCACACCTGTACGAACAGCTTCTTGACCACCTGGAGATGCGGCTCCTCGTCGAAGGCCTTGTCGAAGGTCAGCAGAGGCCGCGATCCGGCCAAAGCATTGCCCGTCATCTTGAGTTCGTCCATCGTGTGCACTGCAATGGAAGCATTACGTTAGTGTCACAATGATTGCCATCGTTCCGCAATGAGAGCGTACCATTCTGCACGAGGAACTTGGCGCTGGGGCCGGTGCCGACGCGGCTGACCCACATGTACAGGTCCTGGCGCTTGCGGGCCTCGAGGAAGATGGTGGTGTTGCAGCCCTTGATCTCGGCGATCTCGTTTACCACGTGCAGCGTATCCTTGGCGTCCAGCTTGACCTCGCGCTTGTGGTGCGGCAGCAGCTTGCGGAAGTCGTCCAGCAGGTGCCGGTAGCGCGTCGTGATGCCCCGCGACGAGAAGACCAGCACGCGCTGCTTGTTCACGTACTTGCTGCCGCCCGCCGTCGCCAGCTTCTGCTTCTTGGCCTCCTCGGCCGCGTCCGCCTGCGCGCCGCTCTCGCTCTCGCGTCGTCGCTTCATCATGGCCATGGCTGCTGCGTAGGGATGTCAAGTGCTGCAATGGCTGGTGGCGGCGAAGGCGGTTATTTGTCTCTTTTATGCGTTTAACCTCTTTGAATAGGTTATATACTAGGTAATTGGAAGTTCGCTCAAGTTACCGAGTCAATATTGTACTAGGATGCTGGGGCTGCAGCTCCACTAGGGGCCTTCTGTCTTAGAAACTCCCGCAGCTTGTCGTGCTGGTCGGCTCCAGCAACAAACTCGGTCAGCTTGATCTTGTTGGTGGTCGCGTTCTTGCCGACGTAGCCGAGGTACGGCACGCCGTCGAACTCCACGACCTTCTCGCTGAACTCGGGGCCGACAAAGTCGTTGTCTTCGTCAAACCACTGGCGGGGCTCGCGCGCCACCACGATGCGCAGCAGAACGGCGTCCGCCGCCGCCGTGTAGTTGAAATAGTGCATGACCGGCACCTCGGCCTTATCGCAGAACGGGCACCACAACCTGCCGTTGAACGAGTGCACGCCCGACACAAAGAACATGAAGAGCGGATACGAGTAGTTGTACCCCGCCAGGAAGTCCATGACCTGCTGCATGTTGGTCATGTGCACGACGCGGTTCCCCATTGGCTTCCCCGCCGCCGGCTTGTTCACTTGGAAGACCACGTCCAGTAGATCCTGATTCAGGGCGTTCGGCCCCGCTAGTAAATGCGACGAGTTGCCGCCGCCGTCGTACCGCATGAGCGTCGGCAGGTAGTCCACGTAGAACAACTGGTTCTGTCGGAACGGGTTGGCGAGGTCGTTCCAGTAGTCCTGCGGTCCCACACGGATTTCCACGAGTCTAGAGCCTCTCGGAGCGCGCTTGAAGCCTTCTAGTATTGCATCCTTCACCTGATGGCAAGGCGGAAACCAGTAGGTTCCGTTGGCGTCCATGTCGGCCATGAACATGATGAACAGCGGTCCCATGGTGGCCACATCGTACTCGCGCACGAACTTGTGTGCCTCTTCGAAGCCTTTGACCACGTACTGCGTGTGGGCCTGTACGCGGTCTCTCTGGACAGCCAGCGCGGCGTCAGCCGCCTCGACCAGTTTGGCGGCGGCGTCTTTGGCGTTTGCGGCTTCGATCTCCTCCGTCCCGGGGCTACACTCTGCGCCGTGAACTCCCACATGTAGGACACGGACAGCAGCATCGTGGCGGCTAGTGCCAGCTGCATGAAGCGCACGGGGTTGAGCGTCCATGGGGACGCATTGGTTGTCGCCTTGGCCGCCTTCATGCCGGACACGTACTTGAGGAACTGTTCGGTTTTGGAGCGCTTCGGGATAGGCTGGTGATTGGTCGAACGATTTGACAAGGAAGCATGATTGGATGAAAAGATGCGAAGAGTCGGAACAGCAATAGGGACTGCTTGATGGTCTAGCTGGCCGTGCAGACAGCTACGCATGGCCTAGATAGCGCTGCTTCATGGCGCTGGTAGCGGCCGCGGTTTCTTCATGCAGACGCTCGGTCTTCGTTCGTGTTCCACAGCGGAACCGAGAAAAATGCCTACCTCCTCTCCATTGGCCGAAATTCGGGTTTCATAGAAAGACAGTCCACCGCTCGCAATAATGGCGAGGAAGAGCGCGCTGGCCGCGCTGCTAGCCGACCACCGGCGGCAGGAGGCTGAGGAGGAGGTCGCCGCTTCGTCCGGAGCTGCGCCTTCGTCTCCTCTCTCTCCTCCGCCTTTGATCGCCGTCAGCAACGCAGCAGAAACTTCTCCAGGTCCAAGACTAGGACGCTCATCGCCACCCAGGACGTTGTCTCTCTCCAGGAGGATACAGGACCAAGACCGAGACGAGGCCAAACACCGGATGGAACGCGTCTACGAGGAGGTTTCGCGCCGCAAGTCGCAGCCAGCAGGTCCTCGAGCGTCCTCCGAGACAGACAGCAGCGTCACGCCGCCAGCATCAGACGCTCCGCTGCCTCGGGCGGCGTCCGTGGCTGTCACTAATGACGGTTCTAGTAGCAGTGAAAGCAACATGATACCTTCAGCATCTCAGGGTGCAGAGACTGCAACTGGATCAGTCCTGAACGAGACCAAACAGGATCCATACCACAATTTATCGCTGAGTCCTAAAGACAGGAAGCGCCCGAGAGCTGGACTGAAGAAGGTAGGCTTTGCAGCACCCACACTTCCAGTAGTGTCGGGCTCGTCGTCGAGTCATACAGGGAGAATGGAGAACACCGCGTGGAAATGCCTAGTGGAGGTGGCTTTCGTCCTGAAGAGGACGACGCTTTCAGGAAAGAATACCGAGAGAGCGACGAAGAAGGAAAAACAAACGTGAAAAGAAAAGTCGCACTCGGTCAAGCAGTGACGATGACATAGGTGCACATTTGCTCGATGTGGATGACGCTACCGTGGAGTATATCGATGCCGTTCTGGTGAAGCCCGACCCGCAAGTGTTCAACAAGTACACGCGCTTTTTCCTGGACCCCAAGCTGGAGACGCTGTATCAGGATTTCACAGCCGTATACTGGTTTGGACGCGCTCGATGGCATGTCGGGCTTTGGATCGTCGTCCATTTGTTTGTGAACTTGCTGTTTCTCGTGTTTCCGGGCTCTGGTTTCCATGGGATGGAGCAGTTTCTGCTCAGCTACGAATCGCTGCCTACGATTTTCCAGTGGACATATATCCCCATCGCTTTACCGTTTGCTGTGCTTCCCAATAAGTGGAACCCGTTCCAGACTCGATGGCGCAGTTGGGTGTGCCTCATTATTATCTTTTCAACCTCACATTCCAGGTATGGCTAGCGGATTCCAGCCGTCTAGCTATCAACGGCTTCACCGACAATGTAAACGACCACCTCCAGTGTAATGCTTCGAATGCTGCGATCGCGGACACATTCAGTGGCTTCAATGACAGTTCAAACGATGGCGATGGCTTGAGCAGCGATACTGTCGACACATCTCTTGCCTATTTGAACGACGAACAACGCAACTTAGTAGTTGACATTACGCACATGTGCTCAGACGCTCTGGTGCAGACACTTGTGGGGTTTTCTTCGCTCTTCAGCTTCCTATTTGTGATCTCCATTCGATTAGAATTTATCCAGATCGTGATTGTCGGTGTTACGGGCGCCGCTATCTATGCTATCGTGGTGAGTGCGTTTGGGCTCCAGCTGCAGTGGCTGATCACGTTTGCGTTTGGAATGGCTGTGGTGCTGCTGCTTATCCTGTCATACTCCACAGACCGGACAAATCGTCGCTCATTTTTGTCAAACTTCCTCGTGGAGAAGGAGAATGAGAGTTTAAAATCGTCCCTCAAACAAGCTGAAGCTGCGCTGCAGAACGATGCTGCCCACGCTGACGAGGTGCGCGCCGTCGCTCGTGTAATGGCCGCGCCGGAAATGCGCCATCTTGAAATGGTGCACATCCCATTCGCAGACCTCACCTTCATCCAAGCTATCGGCCGAGGATCTATGGGAGATGTGATCAAGGCCAGGTATTTCGGCACCATCGTCGTGTGTAAACGCATGCGTCGTGAGCACATTGTTGGCTCTGAGAACCGCCGAAATCGAAGTGGGGACCGGGACGAATCCAACGGCGCCAGTGCCTTAGCGAGTTTCCGAGACGAGATTGAGCTCATGTCGTGTCTGCGCCACCCGAATATCGTTCAGTTTATCGGCGCTAGCTGGGACAACGCGTCGAATCTGTGTATTGTCATGGAATACCTTGAGAATGGAGATATGCACAGCGTATTGCACTCGGGCTTGGGCAAGAACTTCACGTGGGCAGATCCTCTGCTCAAGATGGCGGTCGATGCCGTGCAAGGTATGCTCTATCTGCACTCGCAAGAGCGGCCTGTGGTGCACCGCGATCTCAAAAGTGTCAACATTCTGTGCTCAGCCACGTTCGGCTGTAAAGTGGGCGACTTTGGACTCAGTCGCCGCTACAAGAAAGGCGTCGACGCACTCACTACGCTGGTGGGCACGCCGTTCTGGCTTGCTCCTGAGATCATCCGCAGTGAGCGATACGGGCCTGAGGCTGATGTCTACTCGTTTGGTATTGTGCTCACGGAGCTTGAAACGCGACGCACTCCGTACCACGACCAAGAGGAGACGGGCCTGCGGGTTCTCATGCGCGTCGCGCATAAGGGGCTACGACCGTCGCTACCTCCAACCTGTTTGCCCGAACGTCGACGACTTATCGAGGACTGTCTCCGCGATGTTCCTGCTCGTCGCCCGACATTTGCGCAAGTGCTTTCACGATTGCAAGGACCTGTTCTCCAAGAGATTGAGGGGCATGTTGCAGCACAACCAGATCTTGAACGTCGGGTGTTGCTACGGCGGCATCAAGAGCGTAAGAGCCTCTAGACGTACATCAATTTTGAACTATGGCGTTAACAAGAACTGTCATGCAGTTGATTATCTTTCAGCGCTGCAAAACTAAAAGCTACTACTGCTGTATTCCTGGCTGCGGAACACCGAAGGTGCTTCTGCGTTGCCGTAGTTTGTCCCATTCGTCTCCTTCTTCAGCTCACGGCCATCGGCCGCAACCATCTCAGCTACAAGCTCTTGGAATCGAACCGTTGGCGTCCAGCCAAGCTCACGTTCTGCTTTCTTGGCGTTGCCACAGAGAAGATCTACCTCCGCCGGGCGGAAATACACTGGGTCCACACGCACCACAACGCGATCGGGGTCCAACAGCCAACTATCAGGCGGCGTGTGGGTGTCTTGAACGACGACACCGACCTCTTCCTTTGAGCCGCGACTACCTTTCCACGCGATGGTCAAGCCAACACGCTCAAACGCAAGCTCCACAAACTCCCGTACGCTGTGGCACTCTCCAGTGGCCACAACAAAATCCTCTGGGGTGTCGTACTGCAGCATCCGCCACATGCACTCCACGTAGTCGCGGGCATGCCCCCAGTCTCGCTTAGCATCCAGATTGCCCACAAAGAGGCACTTCTCGAGTCCAGCACGAATACGCACGACGGCGCGAGTAATCTTCCGAGTGACGAACGTTGGTCCGCGGCGAGGACTCTCGTGGTTGAACAGAATCCCGTTCACTGCGAACATTCCGTAGGCCTCGCGGTGGTTCACCACACTCCAGAAGGCAAACTGCTTCGCTACCCCGTACGGCGATCGCGGATGGAACGGTGTGTTCTCGTCCTGAGGGGTGGTCTGCACCTTGCCATACAACTCGCTCGTCGACGCCTGGTAGAACCGAGTCGACCTCTCCAGCCCACACGTCCGCAGACACGTGAGCAGCCGCAACGTGCCCATGGCGTCCACGTCTGCAGTGTACTCTGCCAGCTCGAACGACACCTTGACGTGGGACATCGCCCCCAAATTGTAGACCTCGTCGGGCCGCACTTTGGCCACGATCTGGCACAGGTTGGACGCGTCGGTCAGGTCTCCGTAGTGCAGGAGCAGCCGCACGCCGCGGTCATGCGGGTCTCGATACAAGTGCTCGAGCCGCGCCGTGTTGAAGTTGGACGACCGGCGCACGATGCCGTGAACCGTGTAGCCCTTGGCCAGCAGCAGCTCCGTCAGGTAGGACCCGTCCTGGCCGGTGATGCCCGTGATGAGCGCCACGCGGGGCGCGTCCACGACGCCACAACTGTCTGCGGTACTCGTACTGCTCTCGCTAGTCGTGCTCGCCTGGTCTGTTGTCGCCTTGCTGGTCGGTGACGGCTCGGGGCTTAGCTCGCGCATGACGTAGGAGACGAGATTGATACGATGAAGGATATCTGCAAGCGGTGCTTGACGTTTGATCCACTTGCTTTTGGATCGCGACGTTTCAAGGTATCTTTCCAGCAAGTTGAAGTTATGCTATATAGTAGGTTGGACGTTGCTATCACCTCTCCGATGGCCTGACGGCGTTGAACAACAACAGGCATAAGCGTGCCCATAGGCATGTCTTCCGAATCTTCATTCTCGCCGGGTTTACGACGTGTTGATTCCTCGTGGTCGTCGGGACTTTGAGTCTTCATGTTTCACTTGCAGCGATTGGCTCAGCGGTGTCCTCTCCTCTCATTGGCTGAAATTTGCATCTGAAAACCATTGGAGCTGCTGAGCCTGGCGCGACGCCATGAACCGACACTTCCTTCACTTGGGTATTTCCTCCCCACCACTCTAGCCGACCTCATACCTGCTGCACTAGAGCCATGTCTGCCGCCATCGACCAGGAGCTGCTGGACGGTCGCTCGGCCGTCGACATCTTCGTGAACAAGAACCAGGGCGCCGGCTACACGTACGACGACCTGATCCTCATGCCGGGCCACATCGACTTTGGCGTGGACGCCGTCAAGCTCGAGACCAAGGTCTCGCGCAACATCTCGCTGCGCCTGCCGCTCGTCAGCTCACCCATGGACACGGTCACGGAGCACGCCATGGCCATCGGCATGGCGCTGCACGGCGGTATCGGCATCATCCACTACAACATGACGGTGGACGAGCAGGTCAAGGAGGTGCGCCTGGTCAAGAAGTTCAAGAACGGCTTCATCACCGACCCCAAGGTGCTGTCCCCGGAGGACACGCTGGCCGACGTGGACCGCATCAAGAACGAGTTCGGCTTCGCCGGCATCCCCATCACCGAGACCGGCAAGGTCGGCAGCGTGCTCGTGGGCATCGTCAGCAACCGCGACATCGACTTCATTGAGGACCGCCAGACCAAACTCAAGGAAGTCATGTCCACCAACCTCATCACCGCCCCCGAGGGCGTGTCGCTGTCCGAGGCCAACCGCATCCTGCGCGAGAGCAAGAAGGGCAAGCTGCCCATCGTCAACGCCAAGGGCGAGTTCCTGTCGCTCATCTCGCGCCGCGATCTGGTGAAGAACCGCGACTTCCCGCACGCCTCTAAGGACGCCAACAAGCAGCTGCTGGTCGGTGCTGCCATCGGCACGCGCCCCAACGACCGCGACCGCTGCACGGAGCTGGTCAAGGCTGGTGCCAACCTCATCGTCATTGACTCGTCGCAGGGCGACTCGACCTTCCAGGTGGACCTCATCAAGTGGATCAAGGCCACGTACCCGCACATTGACGTGATCGGCGGAAACGTCGTCACCCGCATGCAATGCAAGCGTCTCATTGACGCCGGTGCCGATGGTCTCAAGGTCGGCATGGGTGTCGGTTCCATCTGTACGACGCAGGAGGTCTGCGCCGTGGGCCGCGCCCAGGCCAGCGCTGTGTACAACACTGCTCGCTACGCTCGCCAGTTCGGCGTACCCGTCATTGCTGACGGCGGTATCGCCAGCTCGGGCCACATCGTCAAGGCTCTGACTGTCGGAGCTTCGGCCGTCATGTGCGGTTCGCTTTTCGCCGGCACTGAGGAGTCCCCGGCCAGTACTACTTCCAGGACGGCGTTCGTCTCAAGAAGTACCGTGGCATGGGCTCCATTGAGGCGATGTCGCACGGCTCGTCCAAGCGCTACTTCGCTCACTCGGCCAGCGTCAAGGTCGCGCAGGGTGTCAGCGGTGCCGTGGTTGACAAGGGCTCGCTGATGAAGTACGTGCCGTACCTGCAGCAGGGCATCAAGCACGGTCTGCAGGACCTGGGCCAGACCAGCCTCGACAATGTGCACACGGCGCTGCACAACGGCGAACTCCGCTTCGAGCTCCGTACCCCTGCTGCTCAGCGTGAGGGCAACGTGCACTCGCTGTACACGTACGAGAAGCGCCTGTACTAGACGTGCTGCGTCCGCGTTGCATCTCTTATGTAGTTAGACGATGGCTAGGAGGATTAGCGTACTAGCAGCTCACCCAAGCTTTTACAATCAAAGGCGCCTCCATGCCCAAATTTTTTATTTACTCGATCTGTTGGAGCCCATCTGTAGTGAGTTCAACGAAGAAACACACTGCTAGGAAGCTGGCGCTTCCTGGAAGTCCAAATGTATTGTGATGCCACCAGGCGCAGTCAGTCGGCCTGATGGTGGTTTCCTAACCCCTATCTCTGCCAGCCTAGCATCGCGTGTCATGCGATGCTCCGTGAGTGGGCGGAGGCTTGTCTGTAACCAACCTACCACTACACTGCCCTCCCAAGCCTTAGCCACTCATGCTTGCTAGCACCGGTTGTGCGTTGAGCGGCGGCCTCTCCGTTGGCCGTCCTAAAGCTTGGTATATGAGGCGATGTGCCTCTGTAGTTTTCTGTTCTTAGATGCTGCGGCAAAATGGTGCAGCAGCGCTGGTATGTCCTTGCCCAGTTGCTTTGCAGTTTCCCATGAGTCTTCGATCGGCTCGAGCCCCTTCCAGCCGACGAGGACTTCGTAGTCTTTCTTGTCCTTGGACCACCGAGCTTTCTTCAGCTCCTCGACTGCCAAAACTATTCCTTGGGCCGCTATGTGGTCCCGTAGCTCTTCAGTCACTTGGAGGGAGCTGTCAGCATAAAACTTCAACCGAGAGGAGTGGACATCCATTTCCACTCCGGTCAGCAAGTGTCGGACGGCGAAAGAGTGTGCATCCGCTCTGGTTACTTGATAGGGGCCCACCCACGTAACCAAGAGTTTGTCATTGTGCTTTTGGTCGACCCGCGATCGCAGCACGTAGTCACCGACGTCAAAATTTGGGCGTCGGGCATATTTTTGCATTTTCTTGTTCCGCTCAGTCTGTCGAGCACGTTCAATGCTCATCGGTTTATGGAGATCTTGAATGCTTTTCCGTAGCTCACCTAGCCAATTCGTTATGGCTTCGGGCTGCTCGGGCACTCGCATGATCTTTTCTGCTTCTTGTTCATGCACAATGCCAACGGCGAAGGCAAGGGCAAGCCGCAGAAAAGTTCCACTGGAGCTCTGTGTCCCAACGATGGAACTGCTGTGTGGTTCATGTTTGCTTGCAGCATGGGGACGAAAATGTCCAATCGTGCGTGTCGACTTGTATTCCAGACACATTGCACGAAGGACTTGAATGATGTCACGGTTTGCTCTCTCCACGCTACCATTTATCCAAGGTGAATACGCGACAGAGAACTGGTGCCGTGCCTTCAAACGCTTACATAAGTCCGCCATCACTTCGTTTTTAAAATGGCTACCTTGGTCACTTATCCACACCGGTGGCACTCCATACCTACTGTGCCACGCGAGAATCGCTTCAACAACAACAGTGCTTGTAGGACTAGCGCAAGGTGTGAGCTCGGTGAAATGCGTGGCCTCATCTTTAAGAACCAGCAGGTAACGATCGCCAGCAAACGTGTCACCAAGTGAAAAAATCAAAATGCAATGCTCCATTTCGCTCGTTCGTTCGGTGTGTAGGGTCCCATGGCCTTTGGATAATCTTTCCGCCCTTCACGTGCTTGCACATGAGGCAAGCGGCCAAGAAATCATCCACTCTAGCACGCAAACGATGCACGTCGAAGTGCCTTCCGACGCATTCCATCATGGCTTCGCGTCCTCTATGGCCTTGAGGACCACAGTGTGAGACCACTAAAAGCCTCTGTAGAAGGTCATCAGCCTGGCGAGGTATCCACAGCTTTCCATTGATACGCCATCCCGTTTCCTCATCGCCTACAGCAGACCGCGGCCGATCCGCTGCGTGCAACACCTGAGTAGCAGAGATCGCGGCAAAAGTAGGCCATTCAAAGTCGGGGTCGTCAAGGGGCGCAATTGCGGGAATTCTTCCAGCTGACTCGGCTCGGCGTGCGCTGCCGCCGCCTCTTTCTTTGCTGCGCGGTGTCTTCGTTTCCGTCGTGGTTGGTCTCCTTGTACTGGTTCATCTCGCTCGCGTTTCCGCAATTTCATGGTCTGTAGTCGAAGAATGCCATCATGGCGGCCAGCCCATCGGCTTACCATGTCTGCCCAGACATTTGATCCACCGTCGATATGTTCCACGACGTATCGGTACTCCAACAGTTTCGTTGCCCACCGTAATAATTTCCCTCGTATTTGCTTTTTCACTTCTT
Organism: Phytophthora quininea; assembly: GCA_011947345.1. NCBI lineage: Eukaryota > Oomycota > Peronosporomycetes > Peronosporales > Peronosporaceae > Phytophthora > Phytophthora quininea. The sequence continues at coordinate 11,417 of JAAVTG010000174.1, forward strand.
TGCCAGGTGCAAACAAGTAGACTAAATTTCGGTGGTCACAGTATAACTTGAATCCACCTGGACGTAAGAGTAAGTAGCTCAGTTTCTCACAGGCGCACACGATGGGGTAAGCCTCTTTTCTATGATGCTCCAATTGCACTGAGAACCGGTGAAGCTACCACTTAAACATGTGAGCAGTTGATGTGCTTGTTCGTGCACTTCCTTGGTGGGCTGCCAGTGCTCCACTTGGCTGACTAGGACGCTCCAGCCCGAATCCGACGCGTCCGTCAACAGACAGGTCACTGCTCCCTCCTTCGGAAACGCTAGTGTCACACTCGCCGCCAGCATCTCCTTCATTGCGTCGTATGCTGCTCTCTCCGATTCACTTAGCTCAATAGCAATCCCAACCGCTACTCGTTTCGTTCGTTTAGATGCTCGCGATAGCGACAAATCAAGTGCGTCTTGGAGCGGTCGAGACTGACGGGCATAGTCGATCAGTGAATCCCGCATCCAATTCGTAGCACAAAGAAATTGTTGTAGCTCCGCGGCCGTCTTCGGGTATGGCATCGCTTGCAAAGTTCGGATGCGCTCCGGGTCATGGTGCACGCCGTCGCCGTTGATTAGCTTGCCACACCATCGCACTTCACGCTCAAATAAACTGGACTTCTTCGGACTAATCTTGAATCCAAAGAAATCGAGCAGTTCAAACAATCGCTCGAGTTTGTTGAGGTAAGTACGGGCGTCACACGCAAATAGCAGTAAATCGTCAATCCAGACGAGTAAGTACTTGTGGAGAAGTTCCTCTAGGCACTTTTGGATTGTCGCCTGGAAGAAGAGCGCGGCATCTGTACATCCTTGCGGCACACGACGCGGGGTGTAAACTTTGCGATGTGTCATGTATGAGAGCCACTCTTGACACTCCTCGGCGAGGGCCAACTGCCAGTAGCCCTTGATAAAATCAAACAACCCAAAGTACTTGGCTCCTTTCACGACTTCGAGGTCCGTTTGCAGGTCAGGCATGACGCCGACAACTGCCTCGATATGTGCATTCACTGGTTTGTAGTCGGCGGTTTGTCGAAATTCACCACCACTCTTACGAACAGGAAGGACCGGGCAGGCCCAACGACTCTCAGTATTCTCGTATACCCAGCCCAGACGCACTAATTCATTGTTGAACTGGTCAAGGAAATTCCGCACTTCAGGTGGGTATCGCCTTGCTTTGCATCGGTATGGCTGCGCGCCAGGTTTGAGGCGTATCTTCATCGGCGGCACTCGCGCGGGCGGGTCGTCCCCGAGTTTCAGACGCCAGATGTCAAATCGTGTCGCGATTCGCCGTAATTTACCTGCTAGAGCTTGAGGGAAACCCTTCGTCAACGCATCCTCGATCAATTTCTCCACAGCGGCCAAAACATCATCTTGCAGTTCTGCGCCACTCCCAATTTGCGGTTCATCCGCATCATCAAATTCATCATCTTTTTCATCACGAACAGCATTGGCAACAAACAGATCGAGCTGCCTCTGCACGTCAATCCCCAACATCATCAACACATCATTACCCAGTAGAAACTCGCTTGAATCCCCAGGAATGACGAAACATTCGACTGGTTTTGCGATACGAACACTACCGGCAACTGTCCGTAGTCTCAGATGTAAGTTCACCACCATATTTACTTCGATCAGCTTGCCATCGGCTCCTTTGCACTGGAAAGGTTCATCTAGTTCCACACCTTTCACCTCCGGGCAAGCTTGCAACAATTTCCTGTACTCGATCATGCTCATGCCGGACCTATCGGCGCCGCTGTCGGCGCAGAAAGCCACTGTGTAAGCGTCTTCCAACACGACTGAGCGGGTCTGTGTCGGCAGGCATTCAGCAAGTCGTCGTAAATTAGCGGTGCCTCCCCGCGCGACTCGTGCCTCCTTTGTCACCTTTCTTGGGGTCAAGTCGCTCACGGTCTTTCTCGGTCGCCGTGGGGCAGTCACTGAGGTAGTGCTTCCCATGGCAATGAAAACAACCTGTTTGGGGGCCATTCTTCACAGCGGCCGGCTTTGGCCCAACAGCCTTCACAACAGAACGGGTAGCGTTCTTCGGTCGCTTTGGCTGATGCTGCTCTGGACCAGCCGGGTTCTGTCTCTTCTTGTATTGACCTGCGTCCTTACTGGTAGCTCCTCGCTCACGCTTCAGAGCGCGGTCTTCAATCGCTTGTTCCAGTGCTTGCTGATTAACCAGCTTGGACAGTAACAGGACGCTCGTTTGAGCTTCCGGGCATCGGTAGTCAATTTCATTTTTGACTTTCTCCTTTAAGCCCTTGGGAAGCGAGTTCACGAGCAGCTTGCACTTCTTCTTCGCTCCCTTGTCACCTTCGAAGAAACTGGTAAAACCATACTTCTTGATGAGTGAGTTACACGAGAGGAAATAGTCGGTCACTCGTGACTGGATATCCGTATTCGTCATTTTCATCTTCAATTCCTGCAGGAATAATTCATTCACCGGAGGCAACACCTGGTTCTGATAGCTATCCGTGATCTCGTGAATCTTCTTCAGCAGGAAATCGTCATCCACGGCGCTCTTCTCCACGCCCCAGCTTGCTTCGCAAAGCGTCTCCAACAAATCGTCATCAAACGAACTCTTCACACTCCTCAGCACCGCATCGATGTCTTCTTTGCCGTCCTTGCATCGCTCCTTCATTGCCTCTTCGTACTCCTTACGAAGTTTCAACCACTCCACCAACGCATCACGGGAGGTAGAGGTCACTTTCGGGGCAGTGACTGTGGCGAAGATCGGCTGCGGGACTCGGGGTACGCTGGAGGTGGTCGTGGGGTCCGTTGTCGGGGCGGTGGCAGCCGCTTCCGCGGCGTTCGTGTCGTTGGAAGCGTTGCCGTGGGCACTCTCGTCGTTGGAGTACGTAGTCATGTTCGGTCCGTTAAAATGCCTCGTCGCACTCTCAGCTAAAGAATTCTTTGTAGTGAGTTCAACGAAGAAACACACTGCTAGGGAAGCTGGCGCTTCCTGGAAGTCCAAATGTATTGTGATGCCACCAGGCGCAGTCAGTCGGCCTGATGGTGGTTTCCTAACTCCTATCTCTGCCAGCCTAGCATCGCGTGTCATGCGATGCTCCGTGAGTGGGCGGAGGCTTGTCTGTAACCAACCTACCACTACACCATCGTGTCCGCATGCTGCTGGAATTTTGCAGATCGGTAGTGTTGGAAAATGCTTTCATTACTTAACTGGCGAGGTCTTCCATTCGACCTGTACGCTACTACGCTACGATTACATTGAACACGTTCAGAAGACGTCTCGGTGAATCACGGGCTCTAGACTGAGATCGTAGCTAATAAATCGCTGATCGCTGTCCATCGGTTCCGTTGGCGTCAACGGAGTCGATGGGGTTTTCGGCTCTGCAAGTGGAAAACAATTCCACAGTTCAGGAAGGAGGTCGCTGAAGAAATGTTGGTCGTCAAAGCTCAAGCAACGCTTGCGAGCAGATAGCTCCTTTCCAGCTTGCAGCATCGGTGACGAGGTGAGAACCAGTCGTCGCAATGCCACTTTCAGAGCTCCGTGTTTGTGGCCGTCGCCTCGGCACACCAAGGGATACCAGTCTGCAAAAGTCTCGTTCGTCGGGATTGACAACGACAAGTGAACCTCCCGAGATCTCGATCGCCACCGCCATGAACAAAAATGTCGAGTGTCCGCTGATCGGTGTTGGGCGAGCACGGCAGCCAAAAGATGAACCGCTCGTTTACGATAAAAGTCTCTCGACTGGCAGGAGTCGTCCGTCGAGTCATCGCGCTAAGCTGCATTGTTGCTCGGAACGGACGGTCGGAGCCGCTTTCGTCTCTGTCAACAAGCAGCTTTCGAGCTTTTAAGATGTCCACGACGACGAGTTCGCCGTACGGGCTTCCTCGAGAAATGTTAATGCCGGTGGTGCTCGATCTGCGCCGTGGGGGACATACGTGATGCAAGTTATTGACAGCGTTCTCTGCAGCCTCGCGCGGTGGCAAACCCGACAGCAAACTCACTGTTGGGAACGAAAATCCGGACGTTGTCGACGACTGGGAATGACCACTATCAGAAGAAGAGCTGCTCCTCCATGGATTAAACGGCAACAGCGTCGACGACGGCCTGGTAGTTGTTGGAGCGGATGCTGGCGACGAGTCTTTCTTCAGTGGCGAATTTTTCTTCGGTGGCGACGCTTTCTTGCTGCTGCCGTAGGCGAACTTGCGCTTCCAGGACGGGAAAACCCTCTTTGACGACGGCACACTCTCCTTTGGGGGTGACCCTGAACCGCCAGTGAAAATGATGGCATCCGAAAAGGTCCTGAATATGGACGCAACGGGATTCTTCGACGACTTGCTCGGCGATACTGACGGCGTCGACGTCGCCGTCGAGGCTGCCGAGGCAGGAGAGGTCGGTTCTGCCGTATCGTCTTTATCTTTTGTGCTGGTGGGTTTCTCCACGTCTTCCCCGAAGCGAAAGTGGTCAAAGGAGGTGGCTGTTGGCGACGGTGGTGGTGGTGGTGCTTCCCCACCAATTTTTATTGGTGTCATCACTCGGACGACATCATGAGCTGCGACGACGTCCTGTTGAACGAAGCTCCTGCTCGTCTCCTGCTGATTGTCGTCGAGCTCTGGGAGCTGCGGGGTCTGTGAGTCGATCGAGAACTCGAGCAAGGACGGTCGGTGCGGCTTGGCTTCTTCGTCGGGCGAGATCATCGACGGCGCCCTCGGCTTTTCCTGAGTCTGTTTGCTTTTCGAGCGACTGCCGCGCATCGGCCAGAGGCTGCGGATGGCCATGACTGCACGTCGGCGCTACGAGTCGTGGCGACAACTTCAGCGCTTTTGGGTTGTGGGCACGGGGCTTCAGCGTAGAGAAGCCCCTTGCCTCATGGGCGGGATTGATGATGACCAGGTCGTGGGGCAGATGGCTCTGCATCGAAGCGAATATCTCACCATCTGGGGGCTATACGGAAGCATGGTGGATGAGAGTCCAACTTGACACAGTTCAAGGAGTTTATACATTTTGGAGACGCCACCACAACCTTTTTTCTCTCACAACAATGAGCACTACAGCCGCTACCATCAGCGACGAGAAACAACAAGATTGCTGCTGCTCGGACAGCTCAGGACGCGCCATATTTCTTTAGATACTCGTTCATAGGCAGGAAGCAGAACTCGGCCTCGCCGTCCACGCCGCGCCATAGCTTGACGACCTCGGTCAGCTCCATCTCGTACACGGGCAGTCCGTTGACAGCCACCAGCACGTCGCCGACGTTGATCGCTCCGCTTTGCTGCGCTTGCTCGCCAGGAACCAGGCGGTGCACCACCACCACGTCCGACTCGGAGTGCTTCGAGAACTCGATCCCTAGCTTTCGCGATGACGACAGCACCACAGTGCACGCCGTCAGCAGCGACCGGATGTACTCAAAGCGATCTCCAAGCACGTCACAAAATAGGCGATCTCGCCCTGCGTGCTGCCGGCGTCAAAGAACGTGATCATCTCCTTGAGCGCCACTGGATCCCGCAGGCGCGAGTGGATCAGCACGTAGATGAAAGCAGGGATGAAGGCGTCCGCACTCATCGGAGGCTGCGTCGGGTGCTCGGTGTGGAAGACCGCATAGATATCCTTGCACGCCGCAAGCAATTGCGCACGCTTCATGTAGGGCAGACTCATCTTGTCCACCTCGCGGAGCTTGGCACAAGCCGAGACCCATTTCGACGGCGACACGCTGTCAGGGCCGATGCCAAAGAACGACTGCGACTTACTGCGCAGGATCTCAATCTTGCCCTTGAGCACTTTGGCATCCTCGCGCGTCTGTGCGCGCACATTATCCGAGATCGTTCGATACAAAGGGAAGAACACTCGGTCCTCGATCTGCTCGTAGACGATCTTCTGGATGTCGTTTGTGATCTCACTAACCACGGTAGCGTCCTGCCGCGGCACCGCAGCATTCTGCTTAGATTTACCGTTGTCCTCTGCATCGCTGTCACCCGGTAGCACAACACCCGCGAGCATCTGTAGCTGCTTGAGCCGGTTGTGGATCAAATAGTCGGAGAGACCTGTCATAAACTCCCGCACGGTCGAATTAGACACTGGGCGGCCCGTGTGCTCCTTGAGAAACGCTGACGACGTGCAGCCCTCGGGCGAGTAAGGAGACGCCAATAGCAACTGCACCTCGCGCGCTACGTCCATCATGGCGTCTTCGGTATTGGAAATAAATGAAGACATGCATCGTCGACATACACCATCGACTGTCGGTCCACCTTCCGTCAGCGCGCCACATTTGCACATTTTTCCGATTTCGTAGGCACTGGTGGGGATCGTGGGTTCATTTGTGTTGGATTTTCCATTTGTCGCACCTGACTGCGCCGAGGTGCCGCCTTCACCCACCGAGGCGAGTGCGGCCAGCCAAAGCGAGCGCTCTTCTTGACTGTCTGCGTGCAGGAACAAGTTGCGAGTTGGAGTACAGATCTGGAAACTGTGTCGTTCACCCGTCTTCAGGGTGTCTACGGGCGAGGCGCGAGAATGGGAGACGTCAATGGTGCCCTTCTTGGAGCCGCCCTGCGGGTGCGCGTAGTACGACAGCGTCGTGTTGGAGAGCTCGAACCACCGACGCTTCGTCGACTTGACCATGCGGCCACGCTTGCGTAGCCATCCGGAAAACAACGTCGGTCCCGAGTCGGAATTATCGCTGCTCTGCTTCATGAGCTTCGCCGTCTTGGAGCCTTCGGGAAGCAGCTCCACGTTGTGCTCCTGCAGCTTGCGGATCCAGACGTCGCGCTCGTGGTTATCCATCGCGTAAAGCACCATGCTGTAGCTGCCCTGCGCGAACTTGAAGCCGCTGTGCAAGAGGCACTCCACTGTGCTCTTCCGGTTCAAATCCAGTCTGCCCCGCACTTCGTTAGCGTCGTGGGCATCGTGGTAAATCAGTTCATTGTCCACGATGCAGAATAGCCGCCGCTTGAAGTTGCGCAGACCCACGTGTCCGCGCTTAATGAGCCAGCCAGAATGACTAACGACGGGCTTGTACTCGAGTACCCACCGTCGACTCTGTGCGCCTGTCGGCGTCGGTCGCTGGTGGATCTCCGTCGACCGGACCATCGTGCTGGTCGCCCGCTCCGTCCACATTTCGATATCCCTGTACAGTCATAGCAGCTAGATCAAGACGCTGAAGATCTCATCAAGAGGCAAAATCGACACGCGGGCGTACCGTTGGCTCGGCCGCGTGACGAGCACCACTCGTCGCGACGCGCGCAAGTTGTCCTTAGTCTGGCTCAAGGGCGTGGGCATGGACTTGGGCACCTCCTCGTCTTTTGCAGCATCCGTCGCCTCGGGCTCTTCCTGGCCAAGCAGCGACGAGGAGGATCCGTTCCCTCCTGTGGTTTCAACGTGGTCATCCAGCTTGGCAACATCTTCGATGAGTGGAAGATCGTCGATATCGATCTCGTCAATGTCGATCTCCACTAGCGCATTGTCGGCCGCGTCGAGGCTGCAGCAGACCGTCCTGGAACTGCCGTCCCCCGAAGAGGAAGCTGCCAACAGTCTTGACTTGTGTCTCTCCACGGGGCTGCGACCATCGATATCTACCTCGACAGACGGCTCCTTGACTCGCGGGTTGGACTGCCTCCTGGTCGAGTGTTTCCTCTTCATCTTGCGGTCGCTGCCGGTTCTCTCCAGCTTCATGTCCGTTCCATCGACGGCCTCCTGCTCCGGCAGACTCAACAGACTGCGCGCGCTGCCGTCGACACTGTCGCCATCTTCGCCCTCGTTGACCGTCTCGCGCAGCCGCAGCCGGAACACCTCGATGCTCTGGCGGCGCTTGGCCATGGCGGCGCTCGACGTCTTGTGCGCGTAACGGATGCTGGTCTACGGAGGCGAGAGAGCGCGCCTGGGTGCTGGCCAGATTCGCGGCGACGTAATGGGGCGCGAGGCTCTGGGCCACAGACTGCGCGCGGTGGTGGGCGGTGAGATCCGGGGGCGTGCGGCGTGCTTGAGCGGCGGCGTCGTCGGCTTGGGAAGAGCGAAGGCACCGCCAATCGCGATGGTGTTCCTGGATGGCGGAGGCATAGTGAAATGAAGTGAAATGACAAGACGGGCGCAGTAGCTATTGGGATGCAGCGACCGTCCTGACTTTCGGCTTGCAAGTGGAAGGGACGAGGGGGGCTCCTCTAAAGCTGCTGCGTTCTGTACGTTGTTGCTGGGACCCGTTTTGCAGAGTGTGTCGGCATCGGAGCTCGCTGCGGCGCACTTATCGGCGTGGGCTGCAAAAAATCTGCTCGTTGAGTTGGAGTTTGATTCATGAGGGCGCAGGATAAAATGATGTCCGATGGCCTTCCTCGTCTTTGAGCAGACTCGACTAGCACCGGCATGAATTCTCCTTCTACAGCAACGCTCGCTTGTGCATACGATGTTGAAGAGTACCCCGCCAAGGACCGCGGACAGCTTGCCCTGCTAGCTGTTCCTTCTCAGCAGAGACGTTCGCCCTCCTGGCACTTTCCTGTGGCTGATGATGATTGCAGCTTCAGCCTGCTACCCGCTGCGTTCGACTCGACTGTCGTCCCACACTTATTTAACATCCGTGACCGAGCGGCGTCGACGCCGTTGCCTTGCATTTCGCCGCCTGGGTTTCACGAGAATACCCGCTGGCCAAACCACGCAGACGCAAACACCTTGTCCGCGCCAGCTTGGCGGCCAGGTGTCGTCGAGCCTCGCGGCAAGCGGCAGCATGATTTGACTTGCGTCTCCTCGGAAAGCATCTTCAACGTCGATTCCGACGCGCAAGGTCCGAAACGTCGCGCGTGGTGTACCGGTACACCAATCGCGTCGTTTTCTACGCCAAGCGACGCACGCGCATCGGCGCTGATCTTTGGCTTTGGCTCGCTTGCTCAGGAGACTCCTTAGTTTCCAATTTGCCGCCCACCGAGCAAGTGCCCCGCCCCGCCACAGCCACAGCCATGAGCTCCCCGCACGTCCGCATCAGCCAGATCGCCAGCCACGTGAGCTCGCATGACCCGCGCGCCGAGGAGAGCGCCTACTCGCGCCGCGTGCAGGAGACCGCGGCCTTCCTCAAGAGCGACCGTTTCCAGTACGTCAAGCGCCCGTACGGCGCCGAGGACGTGGTCAAGCTCCAGGGCACGGTGCCCGCCGCCAACGAGGGCGCGCAGATGTCGCGCAAGCTCTACAAGATGCTGCGCGAGCTCCAGCAAGCGCAAAAGACTTCGCACACGTTCGGCGCGCTCGACACGATCCAAGTGACGCAGATGGCCCAGGCGCTGACCACCGTGTACGTCAGCGGCTGGCAGTCGTCCTCCACGGCCTCCACGTCCAACGAGCCGGGCCCCGACGTCGCCGACTACCCCATGGACACGGTGCCCAATAAGGTGGATCAGCTCTTCCGCGCGCAGCTCTTCCACGACCGCAAACAGTACGAGGCTCGTCGCCGCATGACGGCCGAGGAGCGCGCCCGCACGCCGCCCACGGACTTCCTGCGCCCCATTGTCGCCGATGCTGACACGGGCCACGGCGGCTTGACGGCCGTCATGAAGTTGACCAAGATGTTCATCGAGCGCGGCGCCGCCGGCATTCACCTCGAGGACCAGAAGCCCGGCACCAAGAAGTGCGGCCACATGGGTGGCAAGGTGCTGGTCTCGGTGCAGGAGCACATCCAGCGCCTTATCGCTGCTCGGCTGCAGGCCGACATCCTGAACAGCCCCTGGTTATTGTGGCCCGCACGGATGCCGAAGCGGCCACGCTGCTGGACAACAACATTGACGGCCGCGACCACCCCTTCATCATCGGCGCCACCAACCTGAATGTTGAGTCGTACATTGACGCCACTCACGCCGGCCGTGAAGGCGACTGGGACAAGCGTGCCCACGCCATGACCTACCCGGAGGCTGTCCGCGAAGCCCTGAAAAGTCGGGTCGTTCGGATGCCCTGGCAAAATGGAACGCTCAGTGCCTGGAACTGAGCATGCCCAAGATGCAGTCTCTTGCCAAGTCGCTTGGCGTGAATATTGCCTTCGACTGGGACCTGGCCCGCACGGTCGAGGGCTACTACCGCGTGCGCGGCGGTGTCGAGTACTGCATCGCCCGTGGCCGTGCCTACGGCGAATACGCCGACCTGATCTGGATGGAGACGGCCAAGCCCGGCGTGCCTCTTGCTCGCACATTCGCCGAGGGTGTGAAGGCAAAGGTCCCTCACCAAATGCTGGCGTACAACCTGTCGCCGTCTTTCAACTGGGACGCCGCCGGCATGAGCGACCAGGAGATCGAGACCTTCATCACGGACCTGGGTCGCCTCGGCTTCTGCTGGATGTTCATCACTCTGGCAGGTTTCCACAGCGATTCGCTGGGCATCACTCGCTTTGCCCGCGACTACGCCAAGCGTGGCATGCTCGCGTACGTCGACGGTGTGCAGCGCGCTGAGCGTAACGAGGGCGTGGAGACGCTCAAGCACCAGGGCTGGTCGGGTACCGAGCTGGTGGATGCCATGCAGAACACCATCACGGGCGGGCTGTCTTCGACCAACACGATGGGCCACGGTGTCACCGAGGCTCAGTTCTAGGCTGCTATGAAGCGTTCCGAAGAGGATCAAGGCGGCTGTAGTGACGAGCAGGAGGACGTAGGTGCTCTTCCTCTTTTCATGCGTGTGGGTATTTTACGAGTTAATGAAATTGATCTTCTTGAAGTGACCTGCGTTGGTGAAGCTGAAGTATGTGACGAATTTGTAGGAAACGCGCTTGCCACGTCATGGAGTTCATCATCGACGAAACCAGCCAGCAGAAGTGCAAGTCAAGTCATCAAGCTCCCATTCGTATTCAAACCTGCAGCATGCCAAGTGTGAGCAAAAGCGCCGCCGCGCATCATGTTTCTATTAGTCCAACCGGCCAGCGTTCTGCCCTCTGTATCTGCCTGTCCTGTAGTACGCTGCACTCTTACAGCACACCGCAGCTGACGATCTCGACGTCCGTGAGGGGCTTGTTCTGCACGCAGTAGACGCTCTCAATACTCTTTAACACATTCTTGCCCTCCACGACCTTGCCGAAGGCCACGTTGCGGCCGTTCAGGTGCGGCAGTGGCGCCAGCGAGATGAAGAACTGCGACGCGTTCTTGTTGACGCCGGCGTTGGCCATGCCCAGCACGCCTTCCTCCGTGAACTGCAGCGCAAAGTTCTCGTCGTCGAAGTAGCGCTTGTTGGCCTCCAGCGCCGCGTGGCCGCCCGTGCCGTCGCCCGTCAGCACGTCGCCGCCTACGAGGTACACGCCCTTGGTCACGTTGTGGAACTTGGAGTTCTGGTACGAGCCCTGGCCCAGCGTCGACTTGAAGCCGTCCGTGCACATCTTGAGGAAGTTGCTGGCCGTCTTGGGCACGATGTCTTTGGCCAGCTCCACTACGATGCGCTCGGCCTTGGCACCGCCGATGCTCACGTCCAGGAAGGCGCGGGGTCGCGGCTGCGCGGGCGTGGGCACCACGTGGTCGTAGGCCACGGGCGCCGCCTCAGGCGCGTTCATCTTGGCCAGAGAGCGGTGGTACCATCCCCAGCCGCGCGCCCCGCCGCGGGACATGGCGTAGCCCGCGTCGCGCACCAGTTGAGCCCGCGCATACGCCATGGTCGCAGTTAGCTCTCGTGAACGATTTTCAGCCAGACGCCGTAGCGAACTTTACACCGGTGATACGTGCGAACTTAGAATGAAAACGAACTTAATGTGATCTATGTGATTGAAGAAGCGACGCCAAGGGGGAAAGCCGATCCGATCCGATCCGATGGAGCGAGGCAACAGACTGCTGCTGATGGTGGCGGCGGCCGCGGCGGTGATCGTGTTGGTGCAGTTCGCTCTCATCAGCGTGGAGGCGTCGACGTATCTAGTGGAGCCACAGCGGCAGCGCTCGCAGACCAAGCCGACCACAGTCTTTGAAGCGAGGACACTGTTGCCGGTTGTGCTGATGCACGGCATGGGCGACGCGGCAGGCAACGGAGGCATGCGGCGTATCCAGAGTGTGGGTCGATTGGTGCTGGGGAATGACGTCGATTGAGACTGACGTAGTGGACTGATGCTAGGCCATCTCGGAGCACCTCGGCGTGTACGTAGCGAGCGTGCAGCTCGGCGCTTCGGTGCAGGAGGACGTGGAGGACAGCTTCTTCGTCAAGATGAACGGCCAGGTGGAAATGTTCGCCAAGACCGTGCAGGAGGTACTACAGCAACGGCCATCAGGAGGAATTTAGAGCAAGTGAGTGCTGATTTTTTTTTACTTGTAACGGCCAGGATCCACGCTTGAAGGAGGGATTCAATGCGGCGGGGTTTTCACAGGTATGTGGTCAACTTGTTTGTGGTGAAAGCTAGCGCTGATATTGACGAGAGACATTGTGTTGGTGGCGGTGCAGGGCAATCTGCTCATCCGAGCTTACATTGAGCGCTACAACGACCCACCAGTGCGCAATTTTATTTCGATGCACGGTCCACTTGCGGGAGTGAGTGGACTGCCGCGGTGCTCGATCACCAACTTCATTTGCAAGGAAATCGACAAGGTGGGATTTATTTCTTGAACCTGGAAACGGCTTGAGGTGTTTAACAGCTCATTTGGTTGTCAGCTGATCGGCGAAGCAGTTTACACCAGCCGAGTTCAAGGTATCCAATACTCCTAGCAAAACTATCGACAGTCAAGATTAACTGTTGCTGTTGTTTTGCAGAGCGCATCGCCCAGGCCAACTACTTTCGCGACCCGCTTCGGATCGACGCTTATCTGAAGAATGGTACTGCATTTACTATCGCTCGCTGTAGAGTTCATGTTGTCTCACTTTATATCGTCCACCTGCTCTCTCGGTTCAGTCGACTTCCTACCTGATATTAACAACGAGAAGACTTCAGTCAACCAGACCTACAAGGACAACTTTGTCAAGCTCGAGAACCTCGTGCTCGTTCGGGCCGAGAAAGATACGCAGATTTACCCGAAACAGTCGGAGTGGTTTGGCGCCTACCGCGACGGCGATCCGTTCAAGAAAGTGCTCGAATTCAACGAGACCAAATGGTACACGGAAGATCTCTTCGGCCTCCGCACGCTGCACGAGGCTGGCAAGGTGCACTTCCTCACCACGGAGGGTGACCACCTCCAGTTTTCCACAGAATTCCTGCTGGGCATAATGGACAAATACTTCCAGCCGCACAGAGTGAGCAGCCAGCTTTCCTAGCTATTGGGGTCAGCAAATGCTTCTACAATTGTTAAAAATATATGAAAACGTCTTCGCAGACCTGTCATTCCACGCCACTCGATATGAAACCGAGCGCGCCGTTTCGCCTGCGAGGAGCGAGCACGAACGACGAGAAACCCCGCAGAGATCAAACAGCAGCAGCGACATCACTCGTCTATTGACGTCCCAGGGACGTGGATCCGACTAAGCAGCAGCTATCAAGAGTCTCGTCACCATGGAACTAGCCCCCGTCACGTTCAGCGGCCGAGCGAGCGCCGACGGCTCCAACGCCAAGCGGAAACTCGACGCCGCGCACCCGTTCTTCTCCTTGTCGGCGACCTCCACGCCCGCCAACTCGCCAACGGTCGAGAACGCCAACTTCATGCCGTTTCGAGAGGTGCTGCCGCCTCTGGACGCGCACCCGAAGGTGCGGCGCTGTGCCGAGCCGCCAGGACTCACGCGCTGCTACTCGGACGGCAAAATGTAAGATCCAATGTCTCTAAATCTGGTTGCGAGGGCCAGTGCTCGCTGTGGACGTTGCTGACGACTTTGCTCTCCTTCTTCTTGTCATGAGAAAAGATCTCAAGCGTTCGGAGAGCTCTTGACTGCTGAAGAGGCGGCCGAGAGCACCAGTCCAAACTTACCGACACCAGTCTCTAAGGTCTGTCCAACGTCGCCGCCGCTGAAGCAGATGCAGAACAAGAGCTCGGCCACTCGCGCGGGCGTGTGTCCGTCGCCGAGCCCGTGCTGGACGATGAGACGTGGCCGCGGAAGGGTAAGAAGAGAGCGACGAAAATCCAGAGGGCTCCGATATTTTAGAGCGCGCTGGCGCCCGAGTGCTTGATCTAACGCTGTGTCGATGTTGTTGCCCTGATCTGGTGCAGGTCCGACGTCTCCAGTGGCCAAGAGCTACGACGGCGCGATACAACGGCAGTCGACAGCAGAGCACGGCGTGGTGATGTTTACGCCACCGACGCCGAACAAACGAGTCTGCAGCCAGCAGGGCTTTACACAGAGTAAGGCCGCTGCCTCCGGCAGTTGGGCACCGGCGAGGAAGCGCTCTCTGGGCTTGTCCGATGCTGTCCATTTCGCTAGTGCCTCTTCGTCGGACAAGCGCGCGTCCCTGTCGATCGACATGAACCTCGAGACCCGACACAACGCGTTCACGGGGCCCATGTCCACGACGTTGTCGACCTCGTCGAATCCGCCCATGGTCACGCTGCCTCGAAGCAGCGCCAGCGTGCCCAAGCGAGCGTTTGCTCCGCAGCAGCGACGCAGTAGGAACCCTGGCAACTTGTCGTTGGACTTATCCCAGGTTGACCAGAACAGCTTCGACCCGTGCAGCACCACCGCTGTGTCGAAGCGACGCAACGACCAGGCCGCCGTGTGCTCCCAGATCACGGAGTTCCTGTTCATTGGTGGTGCCGCCGCCGCGAAGAACAAGACGATGCTACTCCAGGCTGGAATCACGCACGTTATTAACTGCGCCGCCGGTGTGGCCCCGGCTGCCTTCCCCGAAGAGTTCCGCTACATGAACATCCGCCTCCGGGACCACTCCTCGCAGGACATTGCGCGCCACTTTTACAGCATCTTCGACTACATTGAGCGAGCACGCGAGAACGGCGGGCGGATCTTTCTGCATTGCGTCAAAGGCATCTCGCGTTCTCCGACAATAGCAGTGGCGTACTTGATGTGGTACAAGCGCATCGGCATGTACAAGGCTTTGGATTTCGTACGGCAGGCGCGCCCGATCGTGGACCCCAACGCCGGCTTTGTCTTTCAGCTCACCGAGTGGGAGCAGCTTCGTCCGGAAGGCAAGATCAAGTTCCAGCGGACGATCATTTTCCGCGTGGAGGCGTCGCACGGCAGCAGCGCTCGAGGCAACAACAACTGCAGCGACGCAGAGTCACAGCCCCTCATCGTGGGGCCTCTCTCGGGCGTCACGGAGAGCTACTTCCGCGACCCTGCCAAGGACATCGGCGGACTGAGCTTGCTCGTGGCGTGCTCCGACTACATGTTTGTGTGGAATGGCACCGACGTCGGCCAGACGCAGTTCGAAGCGGCGCAGAGCGGGGCGGAAATGCTGCAGCGCTATGAGTCGTTCCCGACCAAGTGCGACACGGTGCGGCAGGGTCAGGAACCCGTGGCGTTCTGGGACCTCGTGACTGACGAGATTTAACCACAGACAGGTAGCCCAGTGTTTTACGGTCAAGGCGTGGTCGTCCGTCTCGCTTTCTCTATCGAGCGATGCATCTGAATGTATTTGATAAGATAAATAATAACAACATGCACATAACTCTGCTTTCGACCGGCAAAAGGCAACTTGCCAAGTTGAAGTTGATACGGACTCAGACGTATCGGGCGGTCTGAGTCCGTCTCTTTTTCAGCCAATCGTTTGGCGCGAAACCAAGGGTCGTATCCATCAAAGCACTGGCCGACAATTGTAGGGCCCAGCAAAGTCCAGCAGGGACAAGGGCAACAGCGGGCAACTCGAGAGCGCGCTCATCCGCTCATTTCGTCAATCTCCTCGCCGGCG